>QUOP01000073.1:0-254800 GCA_003675405.1 Hericium coralloides
ATGTGTGACAAACCACTACTGTAGTACATTATTACATTGCCGCGCGAAGCGCGGCGCACTCCACGCCGCGGGCGACATTTCGACAGCACACAATACGGCGACTTTCGCCGCAACCTACGGGCCAGACAAAAGTGACCTAAGGCCGCAAGTTACGGGCTGGTCAAACGAGCTCAAATGACACCTTTTTGGTCCGTTAAGCTACGGGCGAGCTCAGTTTCCGCATAGACCGCAAGTTACGGGCCAGCTTATATAGATATGTACCGTAGCTTACAGCTGAGCTCCGCCCCCTATATCTCATGCCTCGTAAATTACGGTCGAGCTCGTCTCGGTTTGCCCCATCCGGATTAACGGACCCGACCCGGACTACACCATCCGGACTCATCGCCAAATCCGGATCCGGATCCGGATTCGGTTTTCGGTTCAGCCGGATTAGCCAGGTCTCGGATTAATTGTTCCAGCACTTGCGGACTGCTACGTTCTCGACTAACATGCACTTTAACCGACTCTCTCGGACTCGGACTCGTCAAATCAGATCCGGGCATTCCTTGACTCACCGGACTCGGATACCATCCTGATTTCTAAACACGTCACAGGCATACTGAAGACCAAATACAAGAAACTACATTGATTTATGATACTTCTCAAGCTCAAATGCAGACTGACAGATGCGGACTACCTGCGTATACAGCACAAATGAAGACACGGATGGAGATGGACGAGGAATGCTGGACTAAATAGAGAGTAAATAAGACCAACCAACCGGGACATCAGGAAAACATGTCAGGGCTACTTTCACCTACAGTAGAAAATATAGTCTACAGTAGCTATAATAGATTATATATTCTCTGTAGCATCTGTTGATAGGTGGGTCTCTATTACAACTACATGTAGCCATCTGTAGCCATCTGTAGTGATCTGTAGCAGTCTGTAGATGGTATATCTACTATAGCTTATGCTAGTTACTGTAGCTTATGTTAACTGCTGTAGCTTATGTTAGCTACTATAGTTTATGCTAGCTATTAGAGTGCCATATTGCAGTATGTGAGATTCAATATGATATAGAACCCATTATAGTCTCTCAAATCACCTCTCCAACAATATATCATGCAAAAACATATTAATTTGGCTGGTTACAACTGTACATTAATAGTATTTATACATAAAATCCCCCCTCCATATCCTTCTGCACCCAAAGTGCCCAATGCCTCGTGGGAACTGTTTGCTGCAGCAGAACAGTTCCCACGCACTACAGGAGTGGGACTCGGGAGGCAGCGAGAGGCGGCAACGGTGCGCTGGAGGCGGCACGGGCGTGCGGGGGGCCGCGTGAGCGGTGCGGATGCGCGACAGGCGGCGACGGCGCGCTGGAGGCGGCGCGGGGTGCGCGGGTGCGCGGGGGCCGCGGGAGGTGGCACGGTGCGCGAGGGGCCGCGGGAGGCGGCACGGGCGTGCGGGGGGCCGCATGAGGCGGCACGGGCGCGCGGAGGGGGACGGGAGCCTGCACGGCGCGCAGGGGCCGCAGGAGGCGGCGCGGGCGCACAGGGGCCGCCGGGGTGCACGAGGGCCGTGGGAGGCAGCGCGGCGCACGAGAGGCCGCGGGAGGCGCGTGCGGGCGCACAGGGGCCACGGGAGGCGGCGTGGATGCACGAGAGGCGGCGAGGGCACGCTGGAGGCGGCACGGGCACGCGGGGGGCCACGGGAGGCGGCGCGGCGCGTGGGGGGCCACGGGAGGCGGAGCGGGCGCGTGGGGGGCCACGGGAGGCGGCGCGGGCGCGCGGGGGCCACGGGAGCGGCGCGGATGCGCGAGAGGCGACGACGGCATGCTGGATGCCGCCAGGGCGCACGAGGGGCCGCAGGAGGCGGCGCGGGTGCGCAGGGGGCCACGGGAGCGCGCGGACGCGCGAGAGGTGACGACGGCGTGCTGGACGCCACCGGGGCGCACGAGGGGCCGCAGGAGGCGGCGCGGGCGCGCGGGGGGCCACGGGAGGCGGCGCAGATGCGCGAGAGGCGGCGATGGCGCCCTGGATGCCGCGGGGCGCCGAGGGCCGCAGGAGGCGGCACGGGCGCGCGGGGGGCCACGGGAGGCGGCGCGGACGTGCGAGAGGCGGCGACGGCGCGCTGGAGGTGGCGAGGGCATGCGGCGGCGTGCAGGAGGCGGCAAGGACACGCAGAGGCGGCGAGGGCGTGAGCGAGTTGGTGGGGGTGCGCGGGAGGGGGAGACGACCTGTGAGTACAAAACGAGAGTATCGCTCGTAGTGTCGAGCGATACTCTCTCAATTAGTATAATAAAGCTACAGGGAAACTATAACTACGCACCTGTATACTCAGCCGCAGGATGAAAGAAAAAAGAAGATGCTTAAGAGAAAAGTTCCCCGGTGAGGAACGAGTGGGTGGGTGGAAGAAGATGAGCTGGCAAACAGGGACTCGTGTGCACAGCGTCGCACACGGAGCCGCGCGGCCCGTGCATTTTTGTTGACCATATATGGGCAACAAAACAGCACGGCGCGCACCGGGCCGGGCCAGCGCGTTTCGACTTCGAACAAAAAAAAGTGCGCTGACTGTCTCTCGCGCGCGCACCCCCACTGCCTCCTGCACTCCGCCGCTGCCTCCCGCACCCCGCCGCTGCTCCAGCACCCTCCGCGGCGCTCCCGCGCGCACGCGCCGCCTTGCACGTGCCCGCGCCGCGTCCTGCGCTCTCCGCCGCCTCCCACGCGCCGCCCCGCCTCCCACGCGCCGCCCCGCCTCCCACACGCCCCGCCGCCTCTCGCGCGCCCCCGCCGCCTCTCGCGCGCCCCACCGCCTCCAGCGTGCCCGCACCGCTCCAGCGCCCTCCCGCCGCCTCTCGCGCGCCCCCACGCCTCCCGCACCCTCCCGCGGCCTCCCACGCGCCGCCCCCGCCTCCCACACGCCCCGCCGCCTCCCACACGCCCCCGCCGCCTCGAGCGTGCCCGCACCGCCTCCCGCGCCTCCCGCCGCCCCCGCGCCCTCCCGCCGCCTCCCGCGCCCTCCCGCCGCCTCCCACGCCCTCCGCCGCCTCCCACGCCCTCCCACCGCCTCGCACACGCCCCCGCCGCCTCTGCGAGCTCGCGCCGCTCTCGCGAGCTCGCACCGCTCTCGCGAGCCCCGCGCCGCCTCTCGCGAGCTGCAGCGCCTCTCGCGAGCCCGCGCCGCCTCACGCACGCCTGCGCGCCTCTCGCACACCCGCGCCGCATCCTGCGCCCTCCCGCTGCATCATGCGCCCTCCCGCCGCTCGCACACGCCCGCGCCACCTCCAGCGTGCCGCGCTACTTCCTGCGCCTCCTACGGCCTCCCGCGAGCTCGCGCCGCTCTCGGGCGCCCACGCGCCTCCACTGCGCCCTCGCTGCTCCGCGCGCGCGCGCGCTGCCTCCGCGGCTCCGCGCGTGCGCGCTGCCTCCGCGGCCTCCGTGCGCTCGCGCTGCCTCCCGCGGCCTCCCGCGTGCCTGCGCCGCCTCTCACGGCCTCTCGCGCGCCCGCGCCGCCTCCAGCGCGCCGTCGCCGCCTCTCGCGCGCCCGTGCCGCTCCCGCGGCCTCCAGCGGCCTCTAGCGCGTGCTCGCTGCCTCCAGTGCATGCCCGCTGCCTCCCTGCGCGCGCTTACTGCCTGGTGCGGGCCCTCCCCCCGCGCGCTCGCCGCCTCCAGCGCGCCTGGCGGCCTCTCGCACGCCGCCGCGATCTCCGTGCGTGGCCGCATGCCCTCGCAGCCCCCAGCGCGCCGCCGCATGCCCATGCCCCTTCTCGCGCCCCTTCCCATGCCTGCCGCAGCTCCTGCGCGCTCCCGCGCACCCCGCGGCCCCTCGCGGCCTCCCCACGCACCGTGCCGCCTCTCGTGCGTGCCCACGCCGCTTTCTGTACACCCCTGTGGCCGCCGACGGCCTCTCGTGCGCCCCCGCGGCCTCCCGTGCCCCCATGGGGCCTCCACACCCTCCGGTGTGCGCCCATGGCCTCTCGCGGCCTCTCGCGGCCTCTTGCCGCCCCCGTCGCCTGTAGCGCACCTCCGTGGCCTCCCGCGCACCCCGTATGTTCACCGGCACCACATGCTGCCTTCCCCGTGCCCATGCCATCTTGTGCACATAGGCACTGCCTAGTGCAAGGGCTGGGAAATGTTTGGCTGGAGCCAAATGTTTCACACGCACCTTTTTTTTTTTCTCAAGTCCTGATACACGCACATGTATATTACTTGTAGCACATTATTGTACATGTCTCATATGAAAAACATTGTGAACATCTATAGTGAAATTGAAGGATGATTGAGGCAATTAAGCATGCTTTTAAGAGTGCAGAATAGCTCAGAATGAATGATTTTATTTTTGTGATCTACCAGAGCTACAGGAAGTACAGTAGCTGTAGTGCTGGCTTTGTAAGATTGCTGTGCCTCCGGGTATTAAACTAGTGGCTTATGGTAGCCAAGGCTCGGTTACTTATAGCCAAGGCTTGGCTACTGTGGTCATACCTCGGCTATCACCCCAAAAACCGTTTTTCCTGATGGACTATGTGCTGACGGTCTCATGCCTTGCGGCGAGGGTGGGGATCTGGTCCTTCAGTGCATTGTAGCCCAACTGGAGGTCTTGCATCTGACCCTCCATGCGATGCTGCTGTGCACTGACATCCTCTTCCTGACGCTGGATATGCATCCGGACTCGGCGCAGCTCCTCCTTCAGGTCATCGACCTGGCTTTGGAGAGACTGCGCCGTAGACCATGAGCGCTGCGCGAGGTCCCGAAGCAAGTTCATGCTCACATCGCGGGTCAGAGTTGGATTGTCACGAATCGCTCCATTTCTCTCCGCTCTGCTCTCCTCCATCCGGGCAGCACGTCCGGCCTCCCTTCCTCAGACCGGACCTCGCATCCAGTACATGCGCCTATGACCGGACCATGATCCCGTCATGCCGCCCTAGACCCAACCAGGTCCTTCACGGCAACCACCGGATGCCCCTCGGAGACCACCGGGCTCCTCGGGCTTTCCCCGGAGGTCACCAGACCTCCCATGACACCCCTCGGCCATTCCTCGGATCTTCCTCGGCACTCACCACAAGTCTCCTCCCTTATCTCATCTCTTATCTATACTCGCCCATCTTGTACCTATCTGATACTCACCGGCCCGCAGGTCCGACCTGCTATCCGGATCCCATCATCTTTCGGACCTCCGTTCCCCTTGTACCTATCGGATACGCACCGGACCGTAGCTCCTGATCTCGGTATCGGATTATCATCCTCCTCTGCCATCATCGATCTCCCTCGTCCTTATAGTCTCTCGGTCGTTTACCTGTTCCCTTAGACTGTCCACTTTGTCTGTACCGTACTGTACCTGCTATCCAGGGCACTGCGCTGCTTGCCATCGTTCTCACTCTCGTCTCCTTTCCTCCTGAGCACCCGGTTCGCATAACCGGTTGGTGACTTGGGCGGCTCTTCTGCTGTCTTCGACCGAGTCTTGACACCTGGACAGTCTCTCATACGCCCGCCTCACCATTTCCCAAATTCACCCATCATATCTTCCCCAAATTCAATTCCCTCGACGCCGACATCTTTACAGAGTCCCGACACCTATACACCAGCCGCACCTTCCCTTTGCCATCAGTAACACCATCGAAACAAGCTCGCACCTGTGCATCCAGCCCTACGTCGAGCGGACTGGCTGGGAAGCAGACGGAGTTTGGTACCGATTGAAATCGTGGAAACCGGCGCGCAGGTGCTGTCTCTGTTGCCTTATACGTTCGGATTCGGATCGTCTTTCACATAGAAACCCAGACATTTGTTGCCTTCATCGCGGACCTCGCGTATCACCATCGACGCCCTGGACACGGATCCCATTGATTATTCCCCATCGACACCGTTTTCTTTCCAGACCTACGGACTATTTACGCCGGAACCCTCCCCCGAACCTGTGTTGGCCTGCGAGAAAATAGGAAGTTCCTTTCTTCGCACCCCATACGCTGCCGATACCTTGACCCCCGACTCCTTGGCCGTCGCCCTGTTGCGGCGGACTTCTTCTAGACCATCACCATTGATCCTCCAGACCCCCGCTACTTCCAAACCTCCGAGCCATATCCACTCGGGATATTCGAGTCCCTAGACGAGTACTACGTTTACACCTTTTCTGGTACCGCCCGGATTCAGTTTGACCACGAGGACGAAGATCTAGCTGACCGGTGGTACTTTGCTGATCGTGACGAGAACCCCTATCTAGAGTTCCACGATTTCCAAGCCGCTGCAGAGGAATACCACCGGAGACACCCTGCGACCCCACCTCCCCCACCAGCTCTTCCTCGAAGTGTCGACTCTCCCCAGCACGCACAGAACCGCTCTCCGTACCCCTCGGACTTACCTGGGACGACGTCACCCGGAAGTACTACGCATACCGGTCTAATACAAACCGGAGAGTTGTTGCGTGGAGACCGAGTCTTACGGAAGAAAGAGACCATTGGTTTTGGCAGGCGAGTGATCAGTTCATCAGTGAATCCGAGCTTGCGCTTTCGCAAACAATCATAGAACACCTCGAACAAGAACAACGCACACGACTGGCAAGCCTTCGGAGATCTGAAGAGATTCACCACCAGGCTCTTTCAATCCCACTCCCACCATCCCGGAACCGGACCCCGCCCCCACATCCCGTCACCATTGCGCCTCCGACGTCTATCACCAACGTCAAACCAGTCATCCTCCCTGCCCCAACCCCAGTCTCCATCACCGACATGTCTACCAGTGAAATCGGCGTAAAGCCAACCCCATTCCAGGGGGATCGCTCCAAGTCCAGGGAGTTTAAACTCCGGATCCGCCTCTTCCTCCGTGCCAACAGCACCAAATACAAGGATGAAGCAGCCAAGATCTCCTTATTCTTGGACCTCTGCCAAGGTCCGATCGCAGGATCCTGGGCCGTGCAACGTGTTGAGGAGATCCTCCAGGACGATGAATCATGGGATGCAGACAAAAACTCACCAAAAACGTTCGTCCGGCGCTTTGATACCATTGACCACCTCTTCACCCGCTTTGACACGGACTTTGCCCCCCTTGACGCTGCAACCGAGAACCGTGACGCCCTTCATCGTCTCAAGATGGGTACCCGACCGGTTGTGGACTACATCACCGAGTTTGAATCCTATGCCCCGCACACTGGTTACAACGACGAGGCCCTCATACACTGGTTTAAGGTCGGACTCAACTCTGCCCTATTGGACGACTGCATGCGGACCTTTCCCATGCCCGCATCGCTTTCGGACTGGAAGGATAGGGCCCGGGACAGGAATGCAGCGTTTATGGAACGCTCCAGGTTTCAGAAACCACGCCCCCCTACGGGGAAGACACCGGTGAGCAATCGCTCGTCTCCAACGCCTTCTACTGGCCGACCTCGCACAGTCGCTGCAGCCGGGAACCAACTCCGTCGCCTCACTGACCAGGAGCGGGAGCGCCTTCGCCGTGAGGGAGGGTGTTTCCGATGTCGCCAGAAGGGGCATTGATTGTCCCGGTAACCCCGCCCCGAGCATCCGAGCACTAGAAACCGGTCCAAGTCCGGGAGTAGCTCAAAACAATGAACCCGAATGCCCGCCACCCCTCCAGTCCACCGGTCCATTGCCAATCTCTCTGCCGAATTGAAGGGTCTGAGTGAGACCGAGCAGGAAGAAGCAAAGGCAGTGTTGCGGATATGGTAGAGGGTTTTGGGAGCGCCCCCAGTAACGTCGTCTGGTGGTGGCATGAAACATTTCTTTGATCCATCCAATCAATTCTCTGTATTATCTGATCCCTGTGAGCAATCATATCCGTTGTCTCTGCGCATGTCCGCTATCACGCCCAATCGCCAGACACCATCCATCACACTCCAGGTCAAGATTCTCATGACCCCGATCAAGAAACAAACCGACGCTGAAGCGCTTCTCGACAGTGGTGCAGAAGGTATCATTATGCACCCGGAGTTCGCTAAAAAACATGGCTTTCCACTCAAGAAACTCCCCAACCCATTTCCGGTCCGCAACGTTGATAACTCTGAAAACATTATGGGCTGGGTCCGGTACTCGCCACTCAGGACATCCGTATTTATGCAAAGGACTCGGAGTCCTATCATGAAGAAACAGCTGAGTTCTTCCTTGTTGACATCGGAGACTACGATATCATCCTTGGGACAGATTGGTTGCAAGAACACAATCCAAGGATTGATTGGGTCTCCCGGAAGGTTGACATGACCCGGTGTCCGCCTTCTTGCAGGTTGCACAAACCGGTCAAGAACCTTCGGGTACGTCTGGAACGTCACTCACCAACTGCCGGACCGACTCCGGCCCATACTGTCACCGAACCGAGCACTCCGTCTCCCAGCCCATCCCCCCTTGCACCCGACACGTCCTTCCATGCTGCTCCGATTCCAAAATACATTGTTCCTGCACGACGGGTGCACGGTGTTCGTCTCCGTCGCATCTGCCTACCAAAGACCCCCACCCGACTGTTCACTGAAGATGATGACGACAGACCACATGTTGAGGAGGCATGGACCACTGAAGGCCTTCGCCTGGCCGGCATTGTCCCGGACTGGGAGTCGCCTACCCTTCCGGATGCGGATGCCACCCATGAAGAAAACCATTTCGTATCTGCCGGTCCTTTACTAATGCACAGCAATTGGCTGAGCGCATGGCAACACAGAACCTAGAGAAGTCCTTCGAGGACATGGTCCCTCCCCAGTACCAGGATTTTCAGCCTGTCTTTGACAAGGAAACCTCAGAGCGTCTCCCAGAGCGACGACCATGGGATCATGCCATTGACCTCAAGGACGGCTTTGAGCCCCGATCCTGCAAGGTTTACCCCATGTCACCTTCAGAACAGACGGAACTGGATGCCTTTTTGGACGACCACGTCAAAAAGGGGTACATCCGACCATCGAAGTCTCCCATGGCGAGTCCCTTCTTTTTTATTAAGAAGAAAGACGGAAAACTACGCCCAGTACAGGACTATCGAGCTCTCAATGCCGGTACCATCAAGAATGAATACCCCCTGCCCTTGATTCCGGAGCTGGTCGACAAACTCAAAGGTGCCAAGGTGTTCTCGAAGATGGATGTCCGCTGGGGATATAACAATGTCCGGATCAAAGACGGTGACGAATGGAAGGCTGCATTCAAGACCAACCGTGGTCTCTTCGAACCTCTGGTAATGTTTTTCGGCCTCACCAACTCTCCTGCGACGTTCCAGGCTATGATGAATGAACTTTTCAAGGACCTCATCGATACCGGCAAGGTTGTCATCTACATGGACGATATCCTGATTTTCACTGCAACCATGGAAGAACACCGTGCCCTTGTTCGCAAAGTGCTTCAACGCCTTCAAGACAATGACCTCTTCTTGAAACCGGAAAAGTGTTCCTTTGAACAGACCTCAGTTGAGTTCCTCGGTCTCATTGTCTCGCATGACACACTCGCCATGGATCCGGTTAAGGTTGCTGGCATTGCGGACTGGCCGGTCCCCCGCAACGTCAAGGATGTCCAGTCCTTTGTCGGCTTTGCAAACTTCTACCGCCGGTTTATTCGTGACTTTTCCAAAGTAGCACGCCCCATGTTTGACCTCACAAAGAAGAATCAGCCATGGCTTTGGTCCGATGCTTGCCAAGAAGCCTTCATGGACCTTAAAGCTGCGTTCACATCTTCTCCGGTCCTTGTCATGCCTGACCCATCCAAAGCCTACCTTGTAGAGGTTGATGCCTCAGACTACGCCATTGGTGGCATCCTCTCGCAAAAAGGAGATGACGATCAATGGCACCCCGTTGCATATCTCTCGAAGGCGCTGTCCGAACCGGAGCGCAACTATGACATCTATGACAAAGAGCTCCTAGCCATTATCCGAGCCCTTGAAGCTTGGCGCCATTACCTAGAAGGCTCCCCCCATACAGTCGAAATCTGGACAGACCACAAGAACCTTGAGTACTTCAAGTCCTCTCAGAAGCTGAGTCGTCGTCAGGCTCGCTGGGCCTTGTTTGACTTTGTCCTTATCCATAAACCGGGCGTCCACCACCGACCGGATGCCATGTCACGACGACCAGATCACCGGGAGGGGGTGACAGATGACAACTCTGACCGTGTCCTACTGGATCCCAAGTATTTCCGGATCCGTGCCACTCGCCCTGGAGCAGTTGAGTCCGTTGGTAACAAGAACCTTCGCCAGCATTCGGGATGCAAAGACCCAGGACGCAGAAGTTGTTCAAGCCCTTGAGGTAATCCGGAACAGTGGTCCCCGCTCCCTAGCCAGAAGCCTCCAAGAATGGAACATCGAAGACGGAATCATCCTATTCCGAGGCAAAGTATACGTACCCGCGGACCAGGACCTACGTCGCGACATTGTCACCATGCACCATGACACACCCATGGCAGGCCACCCCGGACGCTACAAGACCTACGAGCTCCTTAGTCGAGAATATTGGTGGCCCGGTATGTCAGTATTTGTTCGGGACTACGTCGACGGTTGTGCTGTTTGTCAGGCCACTAAGGTCCGGACCCACCATCCGCATGTCGAAACCATTCCAAACGCCATTCCGACACGCCCATTCCAAGACATTACCTCAGACTTCGTCGTCAAGCTCCCTGAATGCCAGGGTTATGACTCCGTCAATGTCATTGTTGATCGTTTTTCAAAGCACGTCTCATTTACCCCATGCAAAGAGACCATTACTAGTGACGGAACTGTCGACATTTTGCTCGACAGGATTTATAGGAACTATGGCCTATGGGAACGGCTCATCTCGGACCGCGGACCCCAATACACAGGAAAAGTGATGCGTGGCATCTTCGAAAAGCTTGGGATCAAGTCCGCTCTCAGCACTGCATATCACCCACAGACCGATGGCGAATCTGAAAGGGTCAATCAAGAGCTGGAACAGTTCCTTCGTTCCTTCTGCAACTACCGACAGGATGACTGGGTGCATTGGCTACCTTTTGCTGAGTTCTCGCATAACCACCGTATCCACAGTGCAACTAACCGGTCCCCATTTGAGATGCTCCTTGGCTATATCCCCACGGCCATCCCCCGAGTTAACCCCACATCCTCCACGCCCGCAGTGGAGGATCGCTTCCGTCACTTGGAAAATATCCGGACTGAGGTCCAAGCCAGCCTCCAAATGGCAGCGGACCTTATGAAACGCAACAACAAGGATCATGCCCATCAAACCATCCACTTCCGGAAAGGCGATAAGGTCTGGCTTGATGGAAAAAATGTCCGGACCACGCGTCCTAAAGCTAAGCTTGCAGCGAAACGCTTGGGTCCCTTCGAGATCACTGACGTTCTGGGACCAGTCACCTATCGGCTGAAACTGCCTCCGACCTGGCGTATCCATCCGGTCTTCCATGTATCGCTCCTTTCGGAATACAAGGAAACCGAAGCCCATGGACCAAACTTTGCATCACCCCCACCAGATCTGGTGGATGGTGAAGAAGAATATGAAGTTGAGTCAATCGTTGATGCCCGCCTAACCCGGAACAAACGCGGCATTGAATACCTCGTCAAATGGGCAGGTTATCCGGACTCAGAAAACCAGTGGCGACCACGGACTTCACTCTCAAATGCACAGGATGCGGTCACATCATTCTACACCCGTCATCCAGGTGCGGTTAGACCCCCCAACCTCCGCAGTATGCAAAAACCCAACTCCAAGGCCATCTGTGATCATGACGCACTCCAGGCGAAAGTGCGCCTTAGAGAGGGGGTGATGTCACGAATCGCTCCATTTCTCTCCGCTCTGCTCTCCTCCATCCGGGCAGCACGTCCGGCCTCCCTTCCTCAGACCGGACCTCGCATCCAGTACATGCGCCTATGACCGGACCATGATCCCGTCATGCCGCCCTAGACCCAACCAGGTCCTTCACGGCAACCACCGGATGCCCCTCGGAGACCACCGGGTTCCTCGGGCTTTCCCCGGAGGTCACCAGACCTCCCATGACACCCCTCGGCCATTCCTCGGATCTTCCTCGGCACTCACCACAAGTCTCCTCCCTTATCTCATCTCTTATCTATACTCGCCCATCTTGTACCTATCTGATACTCACCGGCCCGCAGGTCCGACCTGCTATCCGGATCCCATCATCTTTCGGACCTCCGTTCCCCTTGTACCTATCGGATACGCACCGGACCGTAGCTCCTGATCTCGGTATCGGATTATCATCCTCCTCCGCCATCATTGATCTCCCTCGTCCTTATAGTCTCTCGGTCGTTTACCTGTTCCCTTAGACTGTCCACTTTGTCTGTACCGTACTGTACCTGCTATCCAGGGCACTGCGCTGCTTGCCATCGTTCTCACTCTCGTCTCCTTTCCTCCTGAGCACCCGGTTCGCATAACCGGTTGGTGACTTGGGCGGCTCTTCTGCTGTCTTCGACCGAGTCTTGACACAAAGAAAGAAAAGACTTGACTTACTCAACACTAGAGGCCATGGAATAAGCGGAGAATGAGTGGAAAACGAGAGATGGTGGAGGTTGGGGAGAGAGAGAGGATGCGCGTTGTGCGCGCATTATATAGCTGCGCGCGGATTTGCCCGGCGGAGCCCCAAATGTGGCTGCCGGTGCCCGGGCCGGGCACCGCGTCAGAGGCTAAGTGCCAGATTTCAGTATGTTTGCTTCGCTGCCCAGTAGCTTGGAGTACTTTAGTTAGACGTGTAGCTCATTAGATCGAACTATAATATCAAAAGCTATCTTCTGTCTTTTTTTTCTGAATTTCTACGATTTGTTTTGCTTTACTAGCTTGAAAACATTCGAACTCGCGCACGTTCGGTGGTTAGAGCACCGAACGACGCGTCGTTCGACTTCATCCCTTCACTCAACTCATCACTCCTTCTCCTTCTCCCTTCTCGTCGTCCTTCCTCATTCCCGTCGACATGAAGGCTGGATGGATTGAGCAGGGACTAGAGGGACCTAGGTAAGTTAAAAAACATGTATTCTTTTTGATATTGTACTAATCTCGAGAGTCTCGCTCGTTATCGAGCGAGACTCTCGTTTTCGACTGTCCTTTGACACTCAACGACCCCCTGCACGCCCTTCGACACCCCGCCTTCCCTCCGCCTCTCCGCCTTTCCTCCACGCGCCGTCCCCGCTTCGCTCCCTTCAACAACCCACGCCCGCGCCGTCGACACGTCATCTGACGTCCCCCATCCCTCGACTTTCCGCCTGCCCGCCCGAGCCCCGCGCATTCGTACTCCCGACGCCCACGCGCACGGCCTCAAGAGCCGTGGATGGCCCACAAGGCCAGCGTCGAGTCTCGTTGCCATGGCAACGAGACTCGACAACGCGTCGGAGGCTCCGCACCGCCGCCTGCCCTCGCAAAGCCCGCCCGCACGGCCCCGCACGGCAGCGCCAGCGCCACGCCGCAAGTGCGCTGCGCATGCTGACTTGCGGCCATGCCGTCCTTCGCGCGTACGGCGCGCAAGGCCCCGTGCGCGAACACTCCCAACGCCCACGCAGATGGCCACGTCTCTGTGGCCCCACCCTGGCTGCATGACGGCCACACAGCGCACGGACGGCAGCGCGCGCGCGCGGACAGCCATGCCAACGGAAATACGGCCGCGGGCACACAGGGCAGTGCACGCATGCGGGCGCACGTCGCACCTGGTGCCGCCCGCCTGCGCACGTCCGCGAGCGTCGTGGGCAGCCTGTCGACGACACGGGCTGCTTGTCGATGGCACAGGCAGCCCGTCCGACGATGGCGGCTGCTCGTCGATGATGCCGGCAGCCCGTTGACAACTTCGTCCACGGGCAGCCCGACGCAGAACGGGCAGCCTCGATGGCGCACGGGCAGCCCGTCCGACGACGCATGGAGCCCGTCGACGGTGCACCCGGCAGCCCGTCGACAACGCAGCCGGCGGCCTGTCGACGACACGCAGCCCGCGAATCGTCGACGGGTAGCCCGTCGACGATACAGGCAGTGTGCGCGGGCACAGGCCTGCCCACAGTGCTTGTGCCTATCGCCCACCGGCCGTGCCCGTCCAGCGCCCATCGTGCACTGCCCGCGCCTGTTGCGCACCCATTGCTCTTGTCTTGCACTTGTGTACTTTGTATGTAGTATATTGTAGTGGTTGTAATTCATGTAACTGTCTCATTGTAATTAATAATACATAATGATACCTGATATTCTAGGCTCTATAACAACTACAGATGCTATAGCAGCCTGAAAGTCTATACTAACCTTACAAAGCTCTGTAAGGAACATAGTAACTATAGCCTACATAGAAGGAAACTAGAAACACATAAGTTAGATAGTAGACATAGTACTGTCCTGTTACTATGTAATGCTACATACCCATCACCCATGGCTATGATAGCTATGATAGCTACCATAGTCCTGTATAGCTTTGTGGCCAAAATACATAGAAGTCATAGCACTATGAAACTAGGCATAGCACTGGCTGGCAGCTATATAAAATTCAGATTTTTCAGATGCAGCGTTGCAGACCGCCAGAAGGTCGTCGACTGGTTCCAACAGATCGCACAACGAGAACCCCAGGACGTCTCGTCCATCGAGATGGGAGAGGCGCTCATGCTTGTCCAACGCGTCTTTGCCCACGACGAGAACTCTTGGAAGCCTCTCGACGGATCTGGAGGACAACAGGAACACGCATCTCCATTCCCAAGACGACCCCAGTACACCGCCGCCCTATGGCATCAGCATGCTCGATGCGTTGTTGAACGACGCAACGGCGGGCGCCTTCCAACGTCGCAGGACCGAGACCGCACGGAATACTACCAGTCGCGCCCCCTCCCCATTCGAAATCACGATACAGTCATTCTGAACCCGGTCAATGTCGAGTTCAACACGATCAACGACCTCCTTTCCGTGCGACACCTCCTTCTTCTAGGAAGACCGGAATACCAAGGAGCCATTGAGAACTACATGCGCAACACTGTCCATGCACTGTCCGGATACTCTGACGAGGCCACAGCAAGGGCTAATGCAGTGGTTGATGCCTGGCGCTCACACCTCGAGAACCAAGAAGAACGCGAGGCATTGAATCAAAGTGCTCAGGACATGGCAGATGCGCTTGAACAGGTGAACCGTCGAGCCCAGGAAGCGCTCAAGCGACAGCAGCAGTCCTTTCGAACCATTCAAGGATGCGGTGTTTGGCAACACCTCGAGTACCTCGGAGATCACCTGGATCAATCCATTATGGGATTCAACGACATCGATTGGGTCGTACGAGATATTGGACACCGCGATGAAGAACTGGTCGCCTGGTATGCCGCCGGACGACCTGCTTCGCAGCCCAACCCCATTCGACCTGACGGCAGTGGACACTTTGTTCATCCCCAACCCCTTCAATGGGCTGTACTCAATCCCGGACCCGCCGACACTGCCCACCATGACCTCGCCGCCGATACTCCCCACATCAATGGACCCCCGCGACCTCGAGGACGTATCCCTCACCCCCTCTTTCCTGAGTCCATTCGCAAACGAGTCTCCGTCAGTAACCGACACGACGCCCGTGACATCTACTGTGACGTGTTTCAATCCCACCTCCGACGACTCCGCTCCACTACGATGGGTAATAGCGCCCTCAGGAGAGAAACTGCGACGGACCAACGCGGCGTGGAAGGAGAAGGGAGTACTCATCAGGTGCACCAACTGCGCACAGGCTCACCGGAATTGCTTCGGTCTGCCACCTTGTGAAGCCTGCCAGGGTGCTAAGCAGCATGACACCTGTGACAAGACGGACTTCCAGAACCTACGACTCACCACGGAGACCACCCTCGGCAGACGGCGCAGCTCCTGTTCGCGATGTTACGCCACTCAATGGCATTGCAAAGGGAAAGAAGGGAGACCCTGCAATCACTGCTTCACGGTTCACATGGAAGATTCTTGTGACAGGATGTTTTGGGTGCAGAGAAGTCGGGACGACTTGACACCTGGACGAGGGGTGATGTTATGACCGTATTTTCTTTTCTCTTTTACAAGGACTTATCATTTCTTTTCTTCTGCGATGACACCCTCCAACCATCTATCGATCCATCGATCTATCACTTACTGTCATCGCTTCCCCCATTGACTGCTTATCTAAGACTTCGTATAGGATATCCTACTGCCTCTTTCGTCTGCCTCTTTCGTCTGCCTCCTTCGTCTGCCTCTTTCGTCTAGGATATCCTACCGTACCTACACATATATAAACCCCACGTACACGGACCTGTAGCACTAAGTTTATCCTCTTGTATATCTTGTATCTCGACTTGCAATACAGTCGCTCGATTCGCTCCTCTCATCTTCGCTCCTCGACCGCCTCAACCATCCTCTATCTCTCTTCGCTAAGGGACGGGCCTTAGCGTCGTACTCTTCGAGACCACTAGCAGCGTCGCCGCTCTAGTGACAGACTTGGCGCCGTGTTGACACAGCCGTACGACTTGGGAACGACACAGGTTTCGAACCTGGTCAGAACACCTCCGAGCATGAGGACGACACCACGGACAACGACGAGGACGACGAGGCGGGTAGCTTTCACTCAGCTGCCAGTCAGGCCAACGCCGAGGCCTGGGCTGGCACCGGGACAGGATGGCAGGCGATCAGCACCGACAACACGGAGGCGGGACAACAGGCCAATGACAACCAGTGGATCGAGTGGGGGGAGGTCGGCCAATGGCCCCAGAGACACCAGATGTGGCAGGAACTCGCCACGGAACTCACAACTGCCACACCGGAGCCCGACCCCGAGGAGACAAGCATCTCGACAGTCCAACGCATCATCGACGACAACGACCCCAGCTTTGCAGACCGCCAGAAGGTCGTCGACTGGTTCCAACAGATCACGCAACGAGAACCCCAGGACATCTCGTCCATCGAGATCGGAGAGGTGCTCATGCTTGTCCAACGCATCTTCGCCCACGACGAGAACTCTTGGAAGCCCCTCGACGGATCAGGAGGACAACAGGAGCACGTATCTCCATTTCCAGGATGACCCCACATCAGGAAAAGAGGAAATCTCTGACTGGTCTGACCATCTGATTCTTGTCCACCGCCGCCCTATGGCATCAGCATGCTCGATGCAACGGTGGGTGTCTTCCAACGTCGCAGGACCGAGACCGCACAGAGTACTACCAGTCGCGCCCCCTCCCCATTCGAAATCACGATACAGTCATTCTGAACCCTGTCAATGTCGAGTTCAACATGATCAATGACCTCCTTTCCGTGCGACATCTTCTTCTCCTAGGAAGACCGGAATACCAAGGAGCCATTGAGAACTACATGCGCAACACTGTCCACGCACTGTCCGGATACTCTGACGAGGCCACAGCAAGGGCCAATGCAGTAGTCGATGCCTGGCACTCACACCTCGAGAATCAAGAGGAGCGCGAAGCATTGAATCGAAGTGCTCAGGACATGGCAGATGCACTTGAACAGGTAAATCGTCGAGCCCAGGAAGCGCTCAATCGGCAGCAGCAGGCCTTTCGAACCATTCAAGGATGCGGTGTTTGGCAACACCTCGAGTACCTCGGAGATCACCTGGACCAGTCCATCATGGGATTCAATGACATCGATTGGGTCGTACGAGATATCGGACACCGCGATGAAGAGCTGGTCGCCTGGTATGCCGCCGGACGACCTGCTTCGCAGCCCAACCCCATTCGACCTGACGGCAGTGGACACTTTGTTCATCCCCAACCCCTTCAATGGGCCGTACTCAACCCTGGACCCACCGACACTGCCCACCATGACCTCGCCGCCGATACTCCCCACATCAATGGACCCCCACGACCTCGAGGACGTATCCCTCACCCCCTCTTTCCTGAATCCATTCGCAAACGAATCTCCGTTAGTAACCGACACGACGCCCGTGACATCTACCGCGACGTGTTCCAATCTCATCTCCGACGACTCAGGTCCACTACGATGGGTAATAGCGCCCTCAGGCGAATGACTTCGATGGACCAACGCGGCATGGAAGGAGAAGGGAATACTCATCAGGTGCACCAACTGCGCACAGGCTCACCGGAATTGCTTCGGTCCGCCACCCTGTGAAGCCTGCCAGCGTGCCAAGCAGCACGACACCTGTGACAAGACGGATTTCCAGAGCCTACGACTCACCACAGAGACCACCCTTGGCAGACGGCTCAGCTCCTGTTTGCGATGTTATGCCACTCAACAGCATTGCAAAGGGAAAGAAGAGAGGCCCTCATCAGGAAAATTGGTTTTCTACATAGTTTCCAGCCAACAATATGACACCTATGGTAGTGCTATATACCCTATGTATTTGAATAGCACAGCTATATAGCTCTATGAGGCCTATCATAGCTTCTATAGCTGTTAGTGAAGGATATATAGAGCTATATAGTTGTGAGTGATAGCTATGGAAGTTATATAATATCATAGGATTGCTATCAATACTATGAAGCCTATCATACCATACCTAGACCCAGAAATATATTCAGGCATATATAGCCTAAGCCAATTGTCTGCATTCAAATATTTCTATTATTTACTAAGGAAAGATAGACAAAAAATATTCTACAGTACTAGAGATTGAGTAAATAGGATATAAAAGCTTACACATCATGCACAATGCACAGCAGGGCATGCAAGATGGCAGTCCCGTATGCGAGGCACGGGGCACGCAGGCAGCGCAGGGGCGCAGCGTTCGTGCACGAGGCGGCGGGCCTGTGCGCGAGACAGCGCACGGGCGGGCAGCGCGGGGGATGCACGGTGGGCACATCCGCACGCAGGCGGCGCGGCGGCGGCGTTCGTACACGAGGCGGTGGGCCTGTGCACGAGACAGCGCACGGGCGGGCAGCGCGGGGATGCGCGGTGGGCACATCTGTACGCAGGCAGCGCAGGGGCGCAGCGTTCGTGCGCGAGCGGCGGGCCTGTGCGCGAGACAGCGCACAGGCAGGCAGCGGGGGACGCGCGGGGCCAGCGCGAGACAGCGCACGGGCGGGCAGCGCAGGGGATGCGCGGTGGGCACATCCGCACGCAGGCAGCGCGGCGGCGGCGTTCGTACGCGAGGCGCGGGTCTGTGCGTGAGACAGCGCACAGGCGGGCAGTGGGGGACACACAGGGGCGGCGGAGGCGCGACGCGCGGGGGCAGCGCAAGGTGTGACGCAGGGGCAGCACGAGGCGCGGCGTGCGAGGCATCGGGTGGCCGCGCACCTGCGCACGGCCATGCGCAACGTGTGCGTGTGGGTGCACTGCCTACCGTGCGCTGGCAGGCCTGTCCATGCACATGTGCCAGTGCTGCGCAGGGCTGCGGCCAGACGGGGATGGTGCGTGCACTGGCGGGCTCGTGTGCGCGCTGTCGGGCCCGTGCGCATGCAGTCGGGGCTGCACGCAGCACGGCGGGGACGCGCGCAAGGCGTGCGCCCGTGCGCGAGACCGGGAGGCCGCCCGCCTAGTCCATGCGCCACGCAGCAGCACCGCATGCACGGCGAGGCCACTCGCGAGGGCTAGAGCCCGTGCGCGAGGGATCGGGCTGGGCAGGCGTGTTGTCCGGCGGGCTGCATGCGTTGGTTCACGCAGACGTGGGCGGTGGAGACGGCGCGCCAGCCCGTGCGGGTGTGGCGGCGATGCCGGGCATGGGTGGACGAAGGCGAGGCGGCGGTGGGAGTCGAGGTGGAGGGAGAGGCGCGGGAGATGGAAGGATGAGAGTACCGCTCGTTCGTTCGAGCGGTACTCTCTATGTCAGTGCAAATAGAGAACAAAAATTGTTTGTACCGTACTTACCTTCTTGGCCCTCGGCGCCCTATTTCCCTCCTTCGGCGTTCGGTTTGACGGATGACAGAGGAAGGAGAGGAGGGAAGGGAGTGGGAGCGGGAGGAAAGTCAAAGTCGAACTTCGACGCGTGTTCAGCCACCAAATGTGTGCGAGTTCAAATGTCTTCGAACTTAGTAAATCAAATAAAACAGTTAAAATTCCCGAAAAAAAAGAACTAGCTATCGGATTTACATCCATTCGATTGAATGAGAAAGCAAAAGGATTTATGAACTGTAAAGTCCCGGGCAGCAGCATGAACTTAGTGAAGTCTGCCGCCAGCCTCTGACGCAGCGCCCGGCAGCGCCCGGGCCGAGCCACGGCAGCCACATTTCAGGCTCCGCTCACCACGTCTACATAAGGCGTGCACGACTCGCTTCGTCTCTCTCTTCTCTACCACTACCATCTCTTGTTTTGTCCGTCTTTTCTTGCTACTTCAAAGGTAAGCTTTGCTTGTTATCTGTTATATACTTATGCTACTGTTAGGTTTTCGCATTTTTGTTATTTTGGTAAGTAATTCTTATAGTCTTTTATCTTATGTTTCTTATATTTGTTATTCATCAGATTTTCGCTTTTTTGTAACAGTGGTAAGTGTCTTATATTCTTTGAGAGTTCTGTGGACTAACTCTGATCTTTTCATTTAGATGTTTAGCTTTTAATGAATTAGCTTTGTAGTAGAGTTGTATCTTCAATAATATATTTGTTGTTTGCTATGTTAATAATGTGTGACTAAACTAATCTGGAAGGTTTTACAAGTAATTGCAAAGTGTGAAATACAGCCTAGTAGATTTATATACTAGACTTGTGACCTGCTAGCTGTAATAGCCATGATAGATATATCTACCTAGTATAGTTGATATTAGTGTTATAGTTGTTATAGTTTTTATAGCTATGCCTCTTATCATAGCTTCATAGCCAGCTATGATAGCTATGATAGGACTATATAGCACTCCCCTCAAGCTACATAGCTCTATATAGCTCAAAGGGGGTGCTATATAGGCTATGGAGTAAAGGGCAGTTCTATGGCCCTAGGAAATCTATGTAGCCCTGATAGGGCTATATAGCACTTGCACATTTTCCTGATGCTGCAATCACTGCTTCACGGTTCGCATGGAAGATTCTTGTGACAGGATGTTTTGGGTGCAGAGAAGTCGGGATGACTTGACACCTGGACGAGGGGTGATGTTATGACCGTATTTTCTTTTCTCTTTTACAAGGACTTATCATTTCTTTTCCTCTGCGATGATGCCCTCCAACCATCTATCGATCCATCGATCTATCACTTACTGTCTCCATTGATCGCTTACTATCTAAGACTCCGTTTAGGATATCCAACTGCCGCTTTCGTAAAGGATATCCAACTGCCACTTTCGTAAAGGATATCCTACCGTACCTACACATATATAAACCCCATGTACACGGACCTGTAACACTAAGTTTATCCTCTTGTATACCTTGTATCTCGACTTGCAATACAGTCGCTTGATTCGCTCCTCTCATCTTCGCTCCTCTACCTCCTCAACCATCCTCTATCTCTCTTCGCTAAGGGACGGGCCTTAGCCTCGTACTCTTCGAGACCACTAGCAGCATCGCCGCTCTAGTGACGGACTTGGTGCCATGTTGACACTGCCGTTCGACTTTGGGAACGACACAGGTTCCGAACCTGGTCAGAACAACGTGTGAGGGCACGTGCAACGGGCCTCGTGCCTTGGGCAACGGGCCTGTGTGCTAGTGCGCCCGCTCCGTGCGCGTGTGCCAGCTCCGTATGTGGGTGTGGCCATCTGCCGATCATGCGTGTGCTGGGCTGGGGCTTATGTAGCATGGCAGGGCTGCGCGCACAAGGCGTGGGCCCGTGCGCAAGACCGGGAGACTGCACGCAGCAGCGCCATATGTGGGCATGGCAGGGCCATGTGCAGAGGGCAGAGCCTGTGCGTGAGGCAGCAGGCTCGCGTGCGCATTGTCCAGCAAGCGATGTGCGCTAGTGCATGCGGACGTAGGCGTTGGCGATGGCGCCCAGCCCCCTGCTCCTGATCCGTGCACAAGGCGGCGGGCTCACATGCTTGGTGCATGCTCGTGTTGTTGGCGGGGTGTCGTCGGATCCTGTTATGGGCATGGGCTTGCTGTTGTGGCCAACCGCGCGCATGCACCAGCACACGCAGCTGTGTTCGGTGGAGACAAGGTGCCGGCGATGGTGGAAGGGGGTGTGATGTGGGAAGAGGGGCAGCGAGAGGTGAAGGGAGGGAGCACGGAGGGGAAGACTTCGAGAGTATCGCTTGAAACGAGCGATACTCTCGGCTTTAGTACGAATAAACAATATAAGAGTCAAAAACTCACCTTTTTGAAACCCTCGATGCCTTACTGTATCCCTCCGGCACTTGTTTCGACGGAAGAGAGGGAGGGAGGGATGAGGAAGGAAGGAGGGAGGAGAGTGGTAGTGCAGGGAGTGAACAAGAGCCGAAGTTCAACGCGTGTTGTGGTGCTTCAGCCATCAAATGCGCGCGCTCAAATGTTTTCGAGCTTAGTAAATCAAATTAATTCAAATAAAATCTAGAAAAAAGAGAGAAGCTACAATACATCAATAAACTATGATAGACTGAGACGGGTATTTGGTAAAGCTACTGTAAGCTACTGGACAGTGAAATGAACATAGTGAGATCTGGCACTTAGCCTCTGACACGGTGCCTGGCAGTGCCCGGCCCGGCACTCAGCAGCTGGCATATTTCAAGCCCTGCTTGCAACGCCTATATAAGACGTGCGCGATGCGCTTTCTCTCTTTCTTCCTTACCACTACTATCCCCCATCGTCCGTCTGCTTCTTTGCTCTTGCTCTACCCCCCTTATGTTTGGTAAGTTGCTATGTTATTTTATCGTTGTTCAGCCCTTATATTTTGGTGTAGACTTCATGTTTTTTTTTCTGTTATTTCTTTGAGTAAGTCTCATATGTTTTCTTGTATCCTTATTATGTATACTAACTTATTGACTTGTCTTGTAGACTATGTTTTTGCTTTTTTCCTTATCTTTGTGAGTCTTATGTATTTTCGCTTTTTCTTATCTTTGTAAGTTATATGTATATGTATTTCTTCCTCTGTATTTCTTCCTCTGTTCATATAAGTTTACATGTTTTTGTAGTCTATTAGTAGTGTGTTATAGAGCTGTAGCAATGGTAGTGTCATTGTGAATCTATTGTAGTTAGATATTGTTTGAAATATAATGCTTTTGGAATTCTTGCTGTTTTGAATGTGTCAAATATAACAAGTTTATCAATATTGGATATATTATTATTTTTTTGATGAATTTATAGTATTCATAGTATTCATTGTTGGCAGAGGTAAAATAGAGTTGATAGTAGTCTTACTCACTAGATATAATATGATAACAGAGATACATTACATAGTTATGATAGTCTTTGTATGCTATGGAAACTATGACAGCTATGATAGCTTATGCCCTATGCTATGATAGCTATGATAGCTACTGCCTTATCCTATGATAGCTATGGTAGCTATGATAGCTCTATGTAGATTGCTTTGCTGCTATGGAGTAGCTATGTAGAAAAGGGGACTCCTATGGCCCTATCAGAGCTATGTAGGTTACATAGCACCACATACCACTGGTCCTTTTCTCAGATGGAGAAGTACAAAGTTGAGTCAATCCTTGATGCTCGCCTTACATAGAACAAACACGGCATTGAATACCTTGTCAAGTGGCTTGGATACTCTGATTCGGAAAATTAGTGGCTCTCATGCACATTGCTGTCCAATGCTCAAGGTGCACTCACAGCATTCTACACTCGACATCTCAAGGTACTCAAGCCCTCGAACCTTCATGGGCTCCTCTACCTCAACTCTGTCCATGCCCATCACGCACTCCAGGAGAAAGTGCATCTTAGAGAGGAGGTGACATCACAAATTGCTCTATTTTTCTCCACTCTTCTCACTTCCATATACATGTCACATCGGTCACATGCTCTCATTGTCTCATCACCTGCATGTTTCATCACATGACCCAGCTCTTCCCTTATCCTTGCCCTGTACCCTATTCCTCTTTCAGTCACCATTGTTCTCTTTTCCATTGTCTGACCCATTCCTGTGCCCATTGTTCTTTTCCCATTGTTCTTCCCATACTTATAGGCTCACTATAGCCCACCTGTTTTCCTAGACTGTCCACTTCATCTGTACCGCATCAGGAAAAACTGGAGTTTTGCTAAATCAGGTGATGTGCCTATAGAAGCACTGATGTGCCTATAGAAGCACTGATGTGCCTATAGAAGTGCTGATGGTAACTACCGGTGTTCTCCGGCAGATACTGTAGCTCATCTTGTTCTATGGTAGCCTTCTGTAGCTCCCTGTAGTTATACTGTACCATTTCGAACGGTTCACCACCCACTTGTGACTGTGACCAGCCTGGCAAAAATTTTGATTCACCAGCCTTGAGGTGTGACCACGACAGACCAAAATTTTCGCCCGAAGGAGCATTTCACCAGGCCAAACCACGTACCTAGGACATCTCAACTGTGGAAATAAAAGGGTCAATGAACCCAGTGAATCCCAGCAAAGGATAGAATGTAGGGACTATGGGCAATCCTCCACCAAATATGCTACCAAGCACCGAAATTCGAAAATCAGACCGGGTGTCACACGTCAAACCAATTCGCCACCCACCCTTGTGACGCGCAACATGGGTCGGATTTCACCTCACCAGGGACCCCCTGTGATGCGTGACCGGCGAACCGTTCGAAATGGTACAGTACTATGTTTTCAATTCATTATATTCCTTGAATGTTTCTGAAAAATAAAGTTGTGCTTGTGTTTATCATATAGTTTGACTTCTTTGATGACTCATGTACTGTCACCACAAGTGACATGTCACATACACATGTCGCGCACCTCAGGCTCTTACAGCTCCCCACTCTGCATTTGTGCCCTAGGGCAAGCAAAGCACAAGTCAAGAAAAAATGTGAGTGTATTCAAATTATCTTGATTAACATCTTCTAGGAAGTCCAACAGCACATCAGCAATTTTAGTTATCAAAAGGTATGTGTGATTGATGCTCTAACTGACTATTTTATATCCTAGATTTTGATGTTGTGCACCAAGAAGTGCACCGATTTGCATGTATGTACATGCATTCGAAAGGTACGGATCACCGCTTTCTGGAACACTAAAAACGTTTCCGGTGCGTTTCCTCGTTGTAACGATATCTCCAAAACATGTTTTGATGACAGTTTTAGAGATTTCCTTCTAGTGCCTCGAGTTTTGCACCTATCAGGGCGCATGATGGCGTATTCAAAAGCTCTTGACGAGCTCTTTCCAATGCGCTAAAAATGTCTGTGGTACGTCCACTTTCAGCTATGATACAGCCCATTCTTGTTTAAAGGGGCGATTTTTAGATCTTCTCAGATCGGGTTGTGCAGGGCACCGTTCGAAAGCTACGAATCACACGGTTTGAACGGTACTAGGTACGTGCTAATTGGATAAGAATTGCGGTCTGTAGAAGAGAAATGGAGATCTATCATAGGGACCCAGACACTCTCCCATGCTCCTTGCAGCTGCGAGGCATGCAACTAAGGTAGACAGATTGCCAAACATGACAATCTTATTTTTTGCCAATACAAGGTAAACATAAGTTGGTGTAAAACTAATACTATTAGATGTTTCTAAAAAACTTGTAAGTAGTGTAACTTACGACGTATTCTGCAAGGGGGCAGAAACCAGATTGCCAAATATGGCAATCTGATTTCTGCCTTTGGTGTTGTTTGGCCTCAGAACTTGCCAGCAACGCGCGTCGTCTTCACCACTCTTTCTCACTCCATCCTCACTCTCTCCTCTCACTCCCTTCTTTCTTTCTCTCTCCTTTTCTCTTATTTTATTGTAAGTCTTTTTTTCTTGGCTTCTCATTTCTTTTTAAGCAAGTTGGGTGCAAGAGGTTGTGAGGAGAATGCAACAGGTAAGTAAATTTGTTTGTATCTTATAAGTTTCAGTGCTGATGTGTATGCTCGGCTGCCCATCCACATGCTCGCTCACCCACCCGCCCACATGCTTACTTGCCCACCTGCCCACATGCTCGCTCGCCCACCTGCCTACATGCTTGCTCGCCCATAGTCCGACTACATGCTCGCCTACCTACCCACCCACCTGCATGTCCACCTACATGCTCACCTGCACATCTACATCCCTACATTATGTACCCCTGTATACTCTCCTAATAAACATAGATAGGTTAGAGTAGCATAGATTAGAGTACTTAGTTATTTTGTAGTCAATATGAAAATGAGACATTGAAGTTTTGATTTACTAAAAATGTGTGAAATGAACTGCTAACATCAGTAGTCTATGCTTAAGATTGTGGAACTACTATAACAAGTTTGGTTACTACAGTAGAAAGATCCTCACTACAGGTCACTACAGAAGCCACCATAGAAGGGGGGGTTCCTACGAGTACTATGGGTACTATAGGAGCTACAGGTAGCTACCGTAGACTACACATTGCTACTGTAGCTAATGGTAGCAACTTCGGTTTTTCCAGATGCATACTGTACCTCCAATCCAGGGCACTGTGCTGCTTCCCATTGTTCTTACTCTCATCTCTCTTCTCTTGTGTTTGTGATACATGTTGACATTGCCATATGAACAGGAATGACACAGGTTCCAAACCTAGTCAGAACACCTCCATACTTTTGTGATTGTTAACATAGGTCTGCTGTCTTGTGATGCTGCATCATTGCGTATTTTTTGGTTGCCCCTGCCAAACTTATTATCCTCTTATTGAGCAATTTCTATTCTCAACAACCACTCTGCCACACACAAGCCACACATATATAAATCAATAACTGTTACTTAAACTCAGTCACAATATGCATGCTTGTCCCTGTTTTGTGCCCTTTCCATCATATCATCGTGTATCCGCTTGTATTGTATATATATACACACACACAATTGAAGTCTGGCCAAATAGCATTCTTCATCTCTTGACATCTGTCAAGTCAAGTTGAAGTCAGGTGTCACAATAACATATCATAACACAAATCAAATCAAATCCTGGGGAAAGTTATGCACTCATTCACAATTTAGATATCCCATTGTACCATAACAATTTCTTCCATCCATGCATCCTCATAATTCTGGTCGGAACACCCAGGACAACAATCCTTTTCACAGGAAAAGAGCAAGATAGTCCCCCACTCCATTCCCCGATTAATGTCATCTCCAGACACTATGGCCTTCACTTGCTGTCTTCGTTCGAGATCTGTATTTTTCTCTTTGGGAATACCACGTTCATGTTTTTCCAGAACATTGATTAGGTTTGGCATCAATTGACATTCAAAGATGCGTTTCGAGCCACAAGATGGGCAGGCGGGGATGGATGTGAGCCTATATTCGCCACACGATAGAGACTCATCAAGGCCTCCAGTCGCTGCTGGAAGCATCGGGTCGCCAGATTCAGATGAAAATAACTTCTTAAAAGTACTATCTGTCGCGAAGGGAAGCGGCTTGCCTCCTAGGTCGTAACTATGATTATCCGTACAGGATAAGCAACACAAATGCCACAGATCTGCAACAACAATTGACGAACCGTACGCATTGCTGAGACTCCAGAGCCACCCGTTCTACAAAATTATCGAACACGCGATCGGTGTGCATTGAATTCTCATATTTTTCCGACGACCATACATCTATGTCGCCTTCTGGGACTTCGGCTAATGGTGCTTGTTTCTTCGGGCGAGATGGTATGAACTCGGACACAGTTGAAAGATATTGTGGAGGATAATGAGGTGCAGCTTGCCATGGTGAATCCGATAACACCGTCGAAGCAAGGGCTTGGACAATTGACGACGTCGAAGATATTGAACGAACCTCTGCCTTGTGATCTTCGATGTCCTGCGGAGTGTCCAAAGACTGCTGGAAGATAGTAGATCCTAGTCCGTGCAGTTGTTGATCTGACCGGACACTCAACTAACATAATCTTTGTATTAGAGAAGAAAAAAGTCCGAAGAAGGCACGCACCATGAATGGGTTCGCGGCACTTGGTGCACATTCGGTTGTCGACGTCTTTGGAGATGTAGTCGTGGATATCCGTTGCAACTTCCTTGCATATTCAGCATTATATCTCAGTCCGCGCCAAGCTCGCACACTACGTGGCAGCCATCAATGGGGCAAGTCCATTGACTTTAGTGTGAACACCCACCAACCGTCCTTCCTTTGACAACCGCCTCGAGCGCATGCCCAAACGTAAAGCGCACGGTCATGACAACTACCCTCGAAAGGACACCATAACTGGACGAGTAGCTCCATTGGTTCGGCGCAATGACGACAGTGGGTTGACTCAAATGATGGTTCAAACGATGGGAGAAGAGCCTGCAAAGAAACACAACACCAATGATCCTCAACACAATATACGTTTATAAAAGTGACGATAGGAATTCCTACAGGGTGACCACCTATCCTTGAGACGGCAGCATCTTTTAAGTCTGATGCAGAGTTGACAACACCGTCTGGTATTCCCAATAGAACAGAAGTCTCAATCTCCTGCCCCTGTTCGTCGTCTGAACTGGACCAATCCGAGCCATCCATGAATGAATGTTGATATTACAACAAATAGAATGGGACTGTGAAGAAGAGTCATCAGCAAACGTCAAAAAGAAAGGTACAAGATGGATATCAGAAAAGCATGAATGGTATTATACGGACATCTCGTCAAGGGGCATACAAGTGAAGGAACTTCGCATGTACACGTTCAGACTCGTCATCTATATGAACTCATCGTGAAATTGAATAACGGATGTATGACTTACCTCCAATGGTCCACCAATAGAGGACCTGAGAGACAAGACTGAAGTTGGACTGTCGTTTGTTTGAGAGTCGATAGAGTCGATACGAGAATCTGACGCTCGAGAAATTTGCCTTCCGGCATCGGCCGTATCGGATTTTAGAGTTTACCGGAGTCAGCCGCACACAGCCACTACTTATTAGTGACATAGCAAGCAACACGTCAGTAAATCTCAGCACTGCAGATTTACATAAAGCGGTGATGCTGCATGCCCGGACCTTATCTCTCCCAATATCGCTCACAGAGATTCCCGTATGATCAAACTCGTACACGGCAACAACTGAATCTCGGGATATGAGGCAGTTTGCATACTAATATCTGCATTGATTAAGGCGCTGATCAGAGCGCTCTGCCCTGTCAGCAGCGCGTCAATGTTTGATTGTAAGTTAAGTGTAACAGATTCAGAAGGTCTAACCGTTAGAGTCCGTGGCCATCGGCAGGTATGTAACTTGCCCATCAAACGGCATTGCTTGGTTGAGCTTGAACAGATTGCTTATCGTAGTTAAGTAGCTTTTCGGGACCATGCTACCCACCGTACTTTCTTCCCCTTCTCTTGCTCTATGTCATCCTCTGCAAAGAGACTGAGCCCCGCAGCCGCTCCCGAGCCTATTAAAAAGCGTAGAAGGGGTGCAACACGGTTGTCCTGCGCAGAATGCCGGAGGTAATGAAATTCATTCTCCTCTGACTGGACGATATCATGTTATTGAACTTTGTTCCGTGCAGGTTGAAACTTCGTTGTGATCGAAGCATTCCGTGTAGCTCTTGCGTCAAGCGTGGCTGCGGTGCCATATGCCCTGATGGTTTGATCTTTTCAAGTTCCTGTCGGATGTGACTTGTAGCTCACCATTGGATTAGGCTCCCTGACAACGGGTCAAGGCAATCGGTAATCAGGCAATATCTCATCCCGTATACAGCCAACTCACATGCTACCAGGTTTGTCCTTGCCTCAACTCAAGAGTTGCATGAGAAAATCACGGAGCTTTGCAATCGAGTTCGAGATCTTGAAGATGGTCTCAGAGTGTCTCATGCTCTGACAGCTTCAGACACCCATCCGCTCCTTTCGGATGAACTTTTGCACGTTAAAGCTCCCCTCCAGCGTGAGATACCTCAACATAGTACGACGTTTAGCCATCAACAAGAGGAAGAGCAGAGTCCAGATGTCGTGGATTCTTATGGCACGTTGTCTATCAATGAGGCAGGGCACACGAAGTATTTCGGACAATTTGCAAACTCATGGGTCCGTCGTCTTGCCGTTTTTCTACTCGTTTGCTTAGTTTTTTTTTTTCAGTATTTTCTTCAGGTGTGAACCATGCTTCAATGCCGTTGTTTCCCCTCCTAAACGGTATATCATTATCCAGAACGAACATACAGATGACGACACTGTGGATGATAGGAGAGCTGACCTGCGGAAAATACTACCCGTCGAAATTCTTGACTGCAGCGGGTCGTTCCCGATTGCCCCCGTCAACGTCCCTCCAATCGAAATCTTAATGGACCGCCTACGGGGGTTCCATTGGTATCTTCCCCCGGCAGACAAAGCAGCTGAGCTTCGCGATATCTATTTCTCCCACGCCGCATGGATGTACGTTCCCATTCTGTCTTGCATTCGCGCATTAACTTGACTGACTTAGGTATAATCCAATCCCCGAACACACGTTCAACGAGACTGTTTTTTCAATCCTGTACAATCCACAGCACATGTCGCAACCCTTAGATGAATCTTTGATAGTACTCTCGCACCGCTTAGCTCTTATGTTCATGATTTTGGCCATCGGAAGTCTCATGGATGCAAGACTGCCAGCGTATAGTGTCGAGGCGGAGAAATACCACCAGTTGGCGAGAGCGTCCCTGTTCCAGACTAGCATATTTGATGAGCCGTCTCTATCTGCCGTCAAGGCCCTGGTAAGCCCCCCAGTTTGATCTATTATCATTGTCGCTTACTTCTTTTGGTAGTACTTAATTACTTTCTATATGTTCCTCGCGGACAGACATGGCTCTAAAGGTGGTTCCCGCTGGGCTATCATGGGTATGGCAGTAAAGCTTGCACAAAGTGTAAGAGTACTTTTGACATGTCACTATTCTCAAGCTCATGCATGTTCTTCTAGATTGGTCTTCGTAAGAATATTCATTATATTATCGTCTTGCTGTCAATATTCACTTCCATTATCGTAGACCGCGACGTTGGACGTTGGAACGTCGAGCCTGATGAAGTACAGCGGCGCAGGGAGCTTTTCTGGGAACTATATGTTTACGATTCTTGGCAGGTAAAGTTTTCGATGCTATGTCCTTTGGCATGTGGCTCACCTGGTCCGCAATAATGCAGTGTCTTACATTCGGACGACCCCCTGCATTTACCATTGCACAGGTAGATTGTAAAATGCCCCATTCAAAGGATGCTAGCCCTGAACAAGCCTGTGAGTCGGCTATCTTTGTGATGTTGAGACTGCTGACACGTCGTGGATCAAGTCCATGCTTGGAAGCACCGATTCACTTCAGAATGCATGTCTGTTGTGCACGACCAAGCTTTTGGGGCCAAAACACCCTCATATGCGACGATTCTCCAGCTAGACCGAAAACTGCGTGCATGTGTTGTCCCTGAAATCCTTCAGATCGCTGGTTTTGGTCACTCATCCGAGCCAAGACTTGGTGTCTACCCTGAGTCCGTGCCACTAATCCTGCAGCGGCACATTGTTTTGGCTATTCGAGAGATGAGTGAGTTCAAAAAAATGGAGTCATATGTTCAGCCCTGTCGCTGACTTGAGTCTTCATTACGCAGATTTACTTTATATGCATCGCAGCTTTTTTGCGCGTGCTTTGAGCGATCATCCAAAAGATCCTCTCGGGAGTCCGTATGGTACATCCGTTATTGCCGCCTATCGCAGTGCAGGATCCCTGGTAGCCCTCATGCGCAACCTCCACTCGCTACTGAAAGATCCCATGGAGAGGATGTGGTTTCTGTGGACTCACATGTTTTCTTGTGCGGTAAGCATTCGAACATCTGGTAGAGACTTGTGACGAATGCAAGCAATCACCACAGATAATCCTTGGATCAATTGTCACTCGTTGTCCATCTATGAGCCTTGCCCCATCGGCTCTGGTTCAGTTGGATTCAGCCTGCGAACTTTTTTCCAAAGCGGCGCGAGGGTTCAAGGCCGATACAGTACTGGTGCGTGTAACACCGCATCGTTTCGCCATATCGTTTTGACTAAAGTTGCTTCTCTTGTTACTTAGGAAATAATGATCAAATTACGAGAAAAAGCTCATGTGAGCTTGCAAGCTTTCCGGGATGGAAAGTCTGCGGCGCCACGCAATATTCTACAGACCGAATCGCAAACTCCGGCAGATGAAGATGACGAGCTCTTCACACTTGGGGGGAAAACGAGGCTGGTCGCTAGAAGAGAGCCAGTATCATCAACGCTTCAATCTCCATCCGTTGATAGCTCAACACCTCCGTTCGAGCCTGTGGTTCCTTTACCATTGGTACACGGGCCCGATCAGCCCGTGCATCAGAACGTGGTTGATTATCTGCGCACCTTTGGGCCATCCCCAGGATCTCTAAGTGATATACGGCCGGATTTGCCAAGGGCCGACCACGACATGTTCCACACCGGAGTACGCGAAGGGACACTGTTCGACTTCTCCACAGTCAGCCATTCATCCAATCAGCTAAGCAATATGTACCCTCAGCAGCCAATGGCGGAGACTGTTCAATCTACAAGCTCACTGGCATCAGAATTCCCTCAATTTTTCCCTGTCCTTGATTACAGTAATAGCATGATGGAGTCGTCATACTCATTGGGCGCGGCTTCAGAATCACGAAACATAGAGGCAAGCCATGGGTTCTCTGGAGAAAATAGTATGCAGGGGACATGGCAGGAGTTTGTTGCACAGCTTGGAATGCATTGATTCTAGGCATAGATATAGTAGATTTTCCATTGACACTGTCTTGTTTCTCTGTAATTTTTCTCACAATGTTTCCATTCATGTGGCAATCATACAAGTTTAATAAGTTCTACTTAATAGTTAGTACCCCACTACTACAAAGTCTGGCTTCTTGGAATGTAGTGGATTATGTGTGCTCTGATAATGATAAGTTGGCCAATGAGCAGCAAAAATGTAACTTAACAATCAGTTTGTAATCTCTATCCATCATTTGAAAGAATTGAAAAATATCCATTTGCATAAATTGGGCACACTATTGGCCATAAATTGTAGCTTCTAAGTTTTCTAGGAAAGGTAATTAACATTGATCCAAAGGCATAATTTAAAATTATATATTGGGAATAGTAAATTGGCTTCAAACTATTGTAGCACATATAGCAGAAAGGCTGCCTGTTCAAACACCAGTCCATCAACCACAAGATTCACCTAGGGCTACAGACAACTTTGGATCATCTAAATTAAGCTCAAACCTATCATAATAATCTTGACTCTCTTGTGAAGTCCCTTGCACACATTCAGCAGTGTTCAAAAGGCTGAGACAGTCTTTAAGATAGGTTTTCACCAGAGTAGCATCATCATTCATGATGTGTGAGAGGCAATTTGACAATGTCACTTTACAATTAAGATTTCAATCACATGTGATTACTTAGTGCAAGCTGCCACTTACTGTCAACTGAGCTTCTAGAATGAAGTGCCTGCACAATCCCATTCACATCAACTTCAAGGATGTGGTTAAATGAACTAAGAAGGAATTCCAGGCATCTCATAGCAAGCCTATTGTGGGCAGATGCTTCTTGCTTCAAGACATTCTGATATCCATCAAGAATGGATTGGGCTACATGTGTTGTCCAGGCAAGGATGTAATCGAGAGGTAGATTGAAGAACTGCAGTTGCAGTGTGAATTGTCGGAGGGCATCAATGGAAATTGAGCGAACAATGTAATTTGCTTCTCGAAAGTTGATGTAGTGCTGAGCAAGCGCTAAACATCTTTGAACGGCAGGACCTGTATGACTGATCTGGATAGCAACAGCAATGGCACTGAAGCGGTTGTAAACCATCGATAACTCCTGACGACTGGGGGACACAGAATTGTCGAAAACGACGGACCCGACAGGGATTACAAGAGAAAGCAGCTTCTTTGTTTGACCTGTGCAGTCAAATTCAGGTGAAGACTGTAACTCCTCGGCAGCCTCGACAACAAGTCCAAGGAAGATGGCGAACGCTTGTTCATCCTCGATGCTCTTCGTAATAAGCGGACCGCTACTTTGGGTAATGAATAGTGGGAATGCAGCGTCTTCATCATGGAGATTCGAGTACCTCCTGCTTTTGAAGATTTCGCTCAGATGGTTGACAAGGACTGAAATCTTGACAAGGCTCCAGCGGCATCGCCGATGCACGGCAAGACACCTCCTGACGACCAATTGAATGTATTTGTCTCGCTTTCTGGATATGCTATCATCATTGATGCGTGTAGTCAGGTCGACCTGCATGACAGCATGTGCGACGATTTTCCAAGATGGTGGAACATGTGAGTTTGAAGTCTGGATACCATGTACCGAAAAGCGAGAAAGGGCAAAAATGGTGAAAATTGTGTGCCAAATTTCCTCGCCTGCTTCCGCGGGTCCGCCGGGTGCCAGCCTTGAAGACTTTTTCTTAGAAAGAACCTGAAGGATAAGGTCCCAGATTGACTCCACGTGAATATCGTCAGGCCATCGGCACGCCCACGCTAGATGGATCAGGCAGATCCAGACATGTGCAGCAGAACCACCAGTAGATAATCCTCCCAACGGCGGGCCTACGCGTAGAAGACGTGCAATTGAGTCCTCCACTTTACACTCCAACAGACGCTGTGTAAGCATCAGTGAGTGAGCCAGAACGATGTGGGATCGGCCAGCTTTGTCATATGAAGGTCGGCCGTAGTATAGGCGAAGCGGGATCTCTAGACAAAACCAATAGATGTGAAGGATCCGAGCGTCTGGTAAAATGCCGTGAGACACTGAAGTATCCACTAGCAGATCAGCCTGCGCCTTCAATGAATCAACGCAACCTAGAGCAGATGCCCATAATTCGTCCATCTCTGGATCAGCTAGCTTCACGGATAGCCACGATAAGCTTTGGCATATGATATGCAAAGTCGTGATGATATTGGACATTTCGAAGACCGGGTTCAGTGTGGCGATCTGACGACGCATGATTGCATTTGCGGATTGCAAAAAGGTAGAAAACTCTCCGAAGGTGGGCTTGAAAGGAAGAAGATATCCCTCCAGCTCGTATTCGGGAGCACATGGCGGTGACCTACGGCCTGATATGATTTCGACCAGCTCGTGAAGCCATCCTTTACGCAGATAAGAGTCGGGAGCGAACTCGAATGTTGTAGGGATATCGGGTGGATGAATAGCCAAAGAATCCAAGTAATCATCCGGAATCCCGCCCCAACCCTTAGTGGGAAACAGATGACCTTCACCAGAACTACCGCTTGCTGGTGTGTGTTGTAGCCGCTGCGGACGATGCTCCTGTCCTCTATGACTGTACGATGCCTCCGAATCTGTTGAAGAAATAGAAATGATGTCCTCCACATCAATTGTCTCTGCTTGTCTTCGGTGAAGTCTACGAACGATATACTTCCCCCGAGACGGAAATATAGATACGATGGATGGAAGTCTATTGCTGATACGGACTGAACGGTGGCGATCTAGGTAGTCCGTCCGTTATTAGCAAGTTATATGGATGTTATATCTTGCGTACGCACCACGAATTTTTGGTCTGGAAAAATCCTTCGGTTTGTTGGAAGATTTAGATGCGCCAGTGCGATTGCGCAGACGCTTCGCGCTTAGTTTACATTTCAAGCCATTTGGATGTGCGCGCAAATGTCGCATGGAACGAGGTTTAGCATCGTGTCTTTGATCTCCAGTAATCAACGCGGAATCCATTTTCTTGCCTTTCTTCCCATATGACCGCGAAAGCGATGTGTCCAGATCATGGCTGAGATCGATACTACCAGAGATATTGGTACTACTGGCGATCTCATTGAGAGTAGAGGACGATCTGAAGAAAGTATGCATGATCTGATGAAAACACGTGGCACTCAGAATAATGCTGCTGCGCGTGGAAAGGAACTGCAAACGTACATCGTGCCTGGATGAACTAGCTTGTGGACATTCAGAGTGTGAACCCTCCCTAGAGGGGTTTGATTCTTCATCACTAGATTCTTGTTGAAAAACCTTGGGGTACCACCGGGTCATATTCGCACCATTCTGAGGACTAATGTGAATGGGTACATCGGGTGTCATATGGCGAGTCTTGGCCGATTCCAGGGGTCTTGGTCTTCGCTGTACGGATAGAAAAGGAGCTTCCTTGTTGGCAGTAAGATCCCTGACAATGCGCCGAAGTCCTTTGGTTGAATGTTCCCTGTAGACATGCGACTGGCGCTGTCTCCAATCCTCGTCGTTGAATTCTTCGTTCTCCTCTGAAGTTCCATCCTGGGATGGCGAGTCGCTCACACGACGAACGTCCGTGTTCACAATGGCTTCGGGATTTGATTTCATCTGATTCTTGTAGTATGTCTTCTCATACGAATAGGGATTGATTTGCTGGGCGTTGCGTATGCGAAGGGTGTAGCGGCCGTTGACGGCACGCTGGCTAGAATCAGAAAGAGGTGATGCAAGTACCCTATTATCTTCCGCAATATTTTCGGCCACTTCAGGTGAAGAAGTGACTCTGTCCCGTGCCGAAGAGATGACAGAAGTTTGGGAAGTGGCCGGTGCTATTTGGAAAGAAGAAAGAAGATCTGATGATCTGTCTACGTCCCATATTCCTGGGGATGGCGAACTGAATTGACGGAGATTGGGTGGTTGCCGAGGGGTTTGATGCCCAGCAGGGCGCTGCAGGCAGCCTGGGGGTAACGAGCTGTTCGAAGTCTGTTGTCTGATGGGTAAGGATGGCATTACTGTTTGGCCAGTCTCTTCGTCTTCCGACAGTGCTGCAGGGAAGCCACGAAAAGTCTGCGGACTTGCAGGAGTCGATGGTCGCAACACCGACACGCCTGAAGGCAGCGCTGGCGATGGGGAACGAAGACTAGAGCAAAGTGGGAGGACAGAGCACTGACTCAGCGGAAGTTCGTCGTGGTCCTGGAGATGGTAAGCGGAAGAAGCAGCCATTTGTCGCACATCGCGTGATGAGGTCGATTCCTTCTGGACCGAATCCGATGGTTTTCGATGATCTAGCAAAGAGATCCTCACTTCATCAGGGTCTGAAGCTCCCAGCGCCGGCTTGGAAGCATCATTGAGTTGACCTGGGCCCGTCTACCACTATGAGTATATAGTACTTACACATAATGAAAGTGCCCTCACCTGCAATATCCCGTCAACCGAACTATGACAGTCGAAAGGCCCCTCCTGTTGAGTATTGAATTCATGAGAGGTTCCTTCAACGGCTTGATGGATGCGTTGAGATTCTGTACGAAATGCAGCAACAGCGTACTCCCAATAGGTCGCTGCAGAGGCGGCGACAGCCTCGAACTCTTCCGCGTCAGAAGTGGCAACTACATCTTCACTTGAGTGCGGACTTGCAGGATCGGAAGCGTACATGCTCATGAAAGTAAAACGGCAGTATGTAGATACGAAAATGTGGTGCGGGACATGAGCGAACGACGGCAAGTCGTCAGAACTTGCAGCCTTGGCAGCGACTTAACGATATTCGCCAGCCGACGCGACAATGGGGGAACACGACGTGACGCCCCGCACGTGAGAAGAGTCACACTGTCATGCCGCCACGCCTTTGGGTCTTAATAATAACTGATCAACATCCATGCTTGGGTTCCAGCTGGCCCCGCACGAAGTGTGTGCTCAACCTCTGCCTACTAGTGTAGTCGTAGCGGCGTACCGAACATATGCTTACAAGTTAAAGTTTGGTTACGATATCCTGGTATCATCCGTCGCAGTAATGCTATAAATTAGTCCAGAAAATCCGTCAAAAAAATGGAACAAAAGTGTAAGTACTAAGGATAACGATCCCTGCGACTCCGCTATAAGGCCCCGCTCACTGGAACGAATCCACCTCTTCTACTTGTATTGTCAACTCTTCTAACCCTTGTATATGGCTGCGCAGAAGGCGATCCACTTGTTGCACAATATCACTTATTTGCGTAGCCAGGAAGAGTTGTATATGAATGGAACCAATTAAGCGGGAGGAATCCTTTGGCCAGAACCGTGGTGAATTATACGACTTCAATCCTTCGACATTAGACAGCTAAATGCCACAATGTTCAGCTTAACACGAAATAAAAGCGGAGACAAGGCCCATACCTCCGCCAACGCTTCGCTGATACCCCTATCACGATCAGAGACGTCCAAGGCAAGGACTCTCCCCGTGTCAAGAACCAGAGGTACAACACTCGCTGCAATGAGCACTGCAATTAGCAGGGATGCAATAGGATCAAAGCCAGTCCAGCCATAAAACTGGATAAGTAACGTCGAGATAATCACGCCCACGGAGCCAAGAGTGTCCTGCATCATGATCAATCAGAAATCCGGGACCTTAGCGAAGTTTTCCGCCTACCGCCATGACATGTAGAAAGACACCACGCATGTTGTGACTGTGCCCTTCGTGAGAGTGACTATGCGTGTGCGAGTGATCGTGCAGATTTGGAGTGTGGTGATGATTATGGGTTGCAAAATGTTCATCCACCCCGAAGCGATAGCTAGGCGTGATCGGCGAAGTCGAGTGTACTGAATCTACAAGATCGCCGACAAGAGTACGTGCATGACCTTGAAAATCAAGTTGTAGTGAAGGACGTGCGTGATGGATGTGTCGTTTTCCGGAAACATGCTCGTCTGAGGGAATATTTGCACCTCTGCCACGTATCTGTAAAAATTTCATATGTCAATCTAGTTCTGCTCGCACGAACCTATGCTGACCTGCACTTGATCATCGCCATGACGATGTGGATGTGGATGTGGATGTGGATGATCGTGGTCGTGGCCATCATCGTGGTTATGGTCATGCGAGCAAGCATGGTCAACTGAATGTTCATGAGAGTGGACTCCCTGTAGCCAAGGCTGGATTTAGCCGCTTGGGTGAAAGAACTACATGAGGGAGACGAACGTCTTGGTGGCGGTGGTGTTGATGCCCGTGTGAATGTTCGTGCTCGTGCCCGTGCCCGTGTCCATGCCCATGATGGTGATGCCCACCTGTGGCAAACATCCCGAACAAATTGACACCAAGCCCGAGGGTGCTGATCAGTAATAACTGCTTCGTGCTCATCTCTGGAGGCTCCAGGCTGCAATGCGATAAGTGGATAAGTCGATACAACAGAGTCGATCGATACTCACAGGCGCTGAATAGCTTCAAAGACGATAAAAATAGAAATGAGAATGAGGAATAGACCATTGGCAAAGCCAGACAAGGTCTCCATTCGACCATAGCTGCAAAAAAATGTAGTGAGGGCCTTGCGAAAATCAACATCACCACTACTTACCCATAAGTAAATCGTTCATTGGGTGGCCACATAGCCATGACAGAAGCGAAAAGGCCAACCCCAATTGCCAAGCAATCGAACCCCATATGAATCGCTGTCGAAGTAACAATCAGCCTCGATTCACACGTTGCGTACGGTGTAAAATTCTCACCGTCAGAGATGAGACCCAAACTATTCGTCCAAATTCCGTACAGCATCTGGACCAACATGAAAGCGAGATTGAGCACGAGGAAGTAAAATATTCTTCGTGACTCCGAGTTGTGCATGATTGACTTCATATGGGAGTGAATGGTAGAAGATAACACGAAATAACTACCCTCCTCAGACCCTCCAGAGTGTCTTCGGAGCAAACCTGGAATACTTAGATACACATGTATTGGAGAAGACGGAGCTCACCGAAAAATATCAAAACGGCAATCACGGCATCTACCGTTGAGGGGCTAGTTGAAAACGCCATGGAACCAAAGCCAAGACTGAACAATAATGTCCACGGGTATGCACGAGTGAATTGAGACTGTGGACGTGATCCGAACGGGTTCAATGGAGCTTGCATGCTGTAAGCAAAGAGAAATATTGAGAATAGCAGAGTATGAGTGGGTGTGCTTGGGGCAGACTGCGTACAGAGTTTGACAATGAGAAGCAGACACTTGAAGAAAGGCGCGCACGAACCGTTGATCCAGACATGCTGGATGCAAGTAAGACGATGAAAAATGCACCGAGAGTGCTACAAGCGGAAGCCAGGCCGGCACCCATCTTGGGGGAAGGGACATGAAGTAGATGGTCCAAGGCAGCGGTGGAGGCAGTGTAAGATAAGAGTGCAATGTAACCAAGAAGGGTCTCTCCCAGCGGACGGCTCGACAAGGCCAGGTCATGAAGAGATGCAAGTGCATAACCGAGTGCTATTAGGAGAGTCTATATATTCCAGTGTTAATATAAGTGGGAATAGATTGCGATTCGAAAGATAGGATGCCTACTGATGAACGGGTGGATGTTTTGACAAACGTGAAACCATGATGCACAAAAAGAGCAACTCTGAATCGCGAAAGTATTAACCGAGAACGAATTGCAATGAAGTTCGACGCACCGTGTCGGTGGTAGCCACATCAAGGCGGTCAAGAGGCTCGCATTTTGCACCGAGCAGACCAGGGACGAGAGCGCGATCGTAGGCCACTAAAGAGAATTAGTCCAAGCTGTTGGCCGTGAGTCCATGAGGACACTTACTTCCGTCATGAGTGTATTAACTCTTTTACGAATATTTCCCCGTAATGCTTCCCCGAGCAGACCACCCAATGCCCCACATGCCAGGGTCCGAGAAAGGACCCAGAAAACGCTACTGCCATGTGCGAATGCTCCTTGGTAGATCAGCCAGAATGACACTGTGGAAGCTATATTGAAGAGGAGCTTCTCAGACAGAAAGAGACCTGGAATTCTATCTGCAAGTTAGAGCAACAATGCAGGAACAAAATGGCACACTTACGATGATGGCAAAACCGTGTCAGGATTCAACGAGAACTTCCCACGTGTCCGAGAGTCTGTTGCATCCATGGCGCGTTACAAAAGAATACAGCGTCAGCCAGTCAACTCATATGTAGGCCAAGTGCCGGTGTGTTGATATGACAGTCGCGGTACTCGCTGTTAGCAGTGAGCACGGCACTCAACGCAGATCACGCCCGGCAGTATCCGAAACATGACTAAGCAGTCTCTTCACTCGCCAGGTGTCTCGGCCTGTCGAGTCTCGGCATCAAACCATGGTCCGACTGCAGCTGCGCGTCCGACGCCGGCGCCTCTAGCTTGTCTCTTACTCCCCGTCATCCTCAGCGCTGCCCGTCCATTCGCAGCGCTTAGCCAACTCGATCCATGACTTCTTTCAACGCTACGCTGCCTTTTAATCTGGTTACATACGACCCTCCCTTCTACCACACCTCTCGCCCATCAGTCATTCCCGGTGTCACAGACCCGACATTGGCCTTGGCCGCCCCAGTCATTGCGTATTGGCTCACGTCTTTTGTATTCCACACCTTCGATATCTCTGGTTGGAAATGGCTGGACAGGTATCGTATTCATGACTCCGCAGAAGTAGCATCTCGCAATCTTGCGACACGCGTGCAAGTCGTACGGGCGGTTCTTTTCCAGCAAGCAATTCAGACGATTTTGGGCTACTTTTGGGTGTCGGGTGGCGACAAGTCTCATCTCAATGACGGCAGTCCATCGGCAATGTTACCAATTGCCATCCCTTTGACCAGAGTGATGGTTTGGGCGCTAGGAGAGCGAAGTGCGACCCACTTGCTTCGAGAGTTCGGACCCCAATTGGTTCACTTCAGCTATTGGTGGGCCATCCCAGCGTCGCAGCTTCTGTTTGCCATGTATGTGCCATCGGTGTCCGTGCATTTTTCAATCACCTTTAACGATCTTCATCAGGTTCGTTATGGACACATGGCAATACTTCTTGCACCGTGCTATGCATCTCAATAAGTTTCTCTACAAACACCTACATTCCGTGCACCACCGATTATACGTTCCCTATGCTTTCGGGGCGCTGTATAACCATCCGCTCGAAGGACTTTTACTCGACACCACAGGCGCGGGTTTGGCCGAGATGTTGTCCTTCCTATCGGTCCGACAGGCCACTTTATTCTTCATCATTTCTATCTGCAAGACTGTCGATGATCACTGCGGCTACAACTTCCCGCTTGATCCATTCCAGATGCTTAGCGGCAATACCGCTGACTACCATGATATTCATCATCAGGTTCGTTCCACTGTGGATGTCTTGCTCGTATGATCACTGAAGTGTCACCCAGGTCATTGGCATCAAGTCAAATTTCTCACAACCGTTCTTTGTACATTGGGACGTTTTGTTGGGAACGCGCCTTACCCGCGAGGAGGTTGTCTTACGCAGACAAAAAGCGCGCGCTAAGATGGCTTAACAAAGTCTTGTTTGCCATTCGGTCTCTTTAGCATATTGCGTATGTCTGAATCCGTTGCCTGGTCTGATTGATAGAGCTGTGCATGTACTGGCAATGTTGTCTACTATTACCAAGCTGCTAATTTTTTACTCGATGGTGGTGCTGTCTCTTCCTCGTACTCGACCTCAACGCGAGCCCCGCCTAGACAGACATTGAGTGAAACACTCATATTCACGGGCAAAATGACTCACGTCTTGGTTTGGGATGTCCTGTTGTTGATTTCCGTTTGCCTAGGACTGTTCTACCGCGACTTTTTTCATCAGGACCGTCGTATTCTGACGCAGAACCCTCGGCTCGATCGTCCTGTCTCTTCTTGAGCAAAATTTCTCCGTCAAGATTGGCCAACTCACCGCTATTGCCTCCAAGTCGCTCAGTCCGTCACTCTCGTCGTCACTGATATCGCTCACAAACTCTCGATCATCCCATTCCTCCTCCATCTCATTCTCTAGCTCTTCCTCGTCAGTCTCTTCATCCTCCAGCTCTAAGTCCTCCTCGTCTGCATCACGCTTGGCCCCATTCTTCTCCTTGTCCAGTATTGCTTGCCACACATTCTCGTTTACGTTGAGAGGTGCATCACCGTAGGCCTTGGACTTCAGGCGCTCGAGCAGTTCATGCTCGATGGAACGCTCTAGATGCGCTGCAGACAGGGCCTTGCGCTCCCTGACGGCTTCGCGACGATCAAGCTTTTTCTTTACCCCAACCAGTTTAGGTCTGAAGTACACCGGAAATGATCAGACCGGTCAACGACCGAACAGGAAATGGCGGATACCCACCCTTCGCGCAATTTCATTCGCCTCATCTTGATGAGGTACTGTGTGATTTTGGTGACACGCTGTTTGCATTTATGAATGGTGAAGTTTGGCCAGTGAATCAACTCCTTGTCAATCTAAAGTAGGGACATTGGTCTTGGGAAGTCGCACAAGTCGTCCAAGCAGAACATACCTGTTCCAGAGCCATGCTATATTTATTCGAAAGCTTGATTCGCTCCCACATATGAGCTGGACTATGCGCTCGCTCGATGATTTTTACATAAAGGTAGAGGACACCTGACGCACAAGTGTTAGCATATGAGACGGGATAGTAAGATAGACCGCATCTTACCGTCTTTCTCTCGGACGGTAGCATATCGCGAATTGGCAAGAGGGCAAGACTGTCTATTGCAGAACCCAGTTACATTGTATTCATTGCGGCAGAAGTTTTGTGTTGTCGTCCTACGGTGCGGACATAGGTGAGCTGAAGAAGTATTGCAGAGGATAGATCCGCGTACTTGACTTTGTATGAGCAGAACTGCTGCCCAATGGCGGACCAAATAACGTCGTCACTTTGCATCCCGACGGAGTATTGAAAAAATGATTAAGGGGTGTCTGAGGTATAGGAGGGCTGCAGTGACCGCAAGAAAACACTGCAGGTGAAGGAAGGAAATTCGAGAAGACCGTCTATAGCACCGGCCAAACTCAAAGCAGCGCTGAGTCAGCATCCGCGCCGCCTTCGCACAAGCGCGGCGCGTCCGATTACCACCGCTTGTCACTTACACTTACTATTATCCACCGAGTGCGCAACTCCTTCGGAGAATAATCACACCTCGCTCTTATACATTTGGAACTCTGCATGTCAAACAAAGAAATTGCGCTCGACAATCATGAGGATATCATCGTGCAGGACCGCACCCCACGAGCAAGCTCAACGCGTATTAGCTCAAAGCCGTCGGACACCGAGGCGATGTAGGTCACTCATCCGCTTGGATGGATCCTCACTGACCGCCGGAGAGTAGAGAAGAACTCTGTCAGATCTGCAAAGTCAGGCTTGATGGGCTCACATTATCCGAGCAACAAGCCCATCACAATGGGCACCTTGACCAAGTGACCATTTCCTCAGGTGACATAGCAGTCTTGTGTCGCGTACTCCTGTGTTAACAGGCACCGCGACCCGTTGCATTTAGGCTCTTCGCCATCCGCGTCTACTTCATCTTTGGCGCGGACTCTACAGCTGGCAAGAAGAGCGGTTTCCAAACCAGTCAGAGACGTGTTTTGGTACCCTTTGCAGGGAGTAGACCCGCCGGACAACTACACGCCTGGTACGTCATACAAGTAATACTTATCCTTCTGAGTACTGCCTCATCGTCCGTGATAGGTCTGATACCCTTACTCAAACAATCACTAATGGTCTCGCATGCGAAGGGCGTCACTCAAAGAGCTGCTCTTTGTTATCCACGGACGGTTCACATTGCGCATGAGCCTTGGGATGCTGGCTGGGGTTGTGGGTATGTCAAGACTCTCTGTATACCATCACTTGAATGACTGGGGAATAGATACAGGAATTATCTTATGGCTTGCACAGCACTCATGGACCAATCCAGTCAAGTTGGATACTTTTCTCTGCTCAGTGGGCCTCCATTACCTTCCATCCGGGGCCTGCAAAATTTGATTGAGGCGGCTTGGAAAGATGGTTGTCCTCATATCTCCTTAATCAAATATTTTCTTATCATGGTCTCAGGTTATGATAAAGAAGGTGCACAGCAACTGAAACAGAAATTAGCTGGTTATACAAAATGGATAGGAACTGCAGGTCTGTTCCATGCTGTTCTATGTAGATACCAACTCACTTAACACAATTCATTAGAACTCTATGTTGCTTATAGCTACCTTGGCATTCCGTAAGCTTCTTAAAGTGTTGCCCTTGATATCCATGTTAAATTGTGGATCAGCTCACAACTTGCAGACTTCCATCTTCCAGGTGGTGGTATGTATTTATCTTCTTCAGAGGCCTTTGATGATTAACATGCATGTATGTTAGATGCTGGTCCTCTGATCAGATGGATACGAAGATATTTTTCCCCTCCAGAACAAGATTCATACAAATCCAAGTACAGCTCACATGGCAGTTCACATGATTCTGCTATTGTTATCTCTAATCACATGCCACTTGTGTTACAACACTCAGGTCATTCAAGAACAATTGTAGGCTATGAAGTTCACAAACATGGAGCAGTGAGCCTACTGGCCTTTGATCCCTCTAAGTACCTTGATATATTTTCCACCATCTTAAAATCTCTAACTAAATATATAAGATGGATCCCTAAAGACATCAGAAGGGCATCAATGCAGTCATTTTGGTCAACACTTCAGGGGGCTGAGACTAACATGCCTGAACATGGGGCCAAGATTGGAAAAGATGGTCATGCCAAGCACTTCATGCAGCATATTAAGAAGCCATTCCAGAAATGGAAGGCAAACCATTCTCTAGAGAAAGGTACTCACAAGCAGAAGAAATTGCCAGAACAAGAGGAGATCGGATCTCAAGAGCTAATACTAGGTGTTGATGAGCTATGCAGAGTTACCTTGACAGAGTTATCAAGCCAAAAGGAACCCCAATTGGATCTGATGCAGCACTACAACAAGGTCTTGAAGTTGGTAAGAGTTGATGAGAAGTCTCTCTCGTAAGTTTTCATCTGTTATATTGGATGATGATTAAATTGTATGTCTTGAACCTTAGAAAGCATGACAAGTATCAGATCCTTTGGTTCCCTCTTGCTGACCCACTTAATGAGGAGGAGAAACAGCATAGACAGGTAGTTACTAGCAATAAGCTTTGTTAATGATTAATACATCCTAGTATATGAGCTACAAGGCATGATTGGCCATGCAGCAGCCATTGTGCCTTATCTGATGTTGTGGCTGCAAAACTCGATTGTTGCAAACAAGAGGAAGAACGTTGCACCAGGGTGCAGATCGGCAGAGCTTAGGTTAGTACAGGTATGATGTACTTACCCGTACTTTCACGCGTCGTGGTCTGAGTTCAGCGTTTAAGCTTGTCTTGTTCCGGCTTCCTACCAACACCAAGCTCAACCCACACTGTCCTTCATGCCCTCGCCTGCCATCACTCTCGGACCATAGTGATTTAACTCTATTCCTCATGCTAGCATTCTCCCATGGCATCCTCCGCATTCGTCCTGCGGCAGGCCCGCTCGCGCGGCGCTTCATGAAGACAAGTCCGCCAATGCACGACTTCCATTTTGACACACATCATTTCGTGCAGCGCCTTGAGCGTGAAGGCCTGAATCGTGCGCAGGCAGAGGGCATCATGACCGCGATGGCGGAGGTCATTGATGAAAGCATCCGCAACATGACCACGAACATGGTCACCAAATCCGAGCAGGAGAAGGTGTGTACTCCTTCGTTCATCCGAGATTCGTGTGCTCACGGAGAATGGCCGTCTAGCACCACTACACCCAGCAAGTCGACTTTGCGCAGCTCAAGTCCGAGCTACAGCTGATGGAGAAGAACGACCTTGCGATGGTGAAAGCCGAGAACGACCGGCTCGTCGCAGACATCGAGAAGCTCAAGCAGCGGCTACGTGAGGAAATCACGCGCACGCAGGCGGGTGTGCGCCTCGACCTCAATCTCGAGAAAGGCCGCATTCGCGAGGAGGCGAGCCGGCAGGAGCTGAAGGTGAAGGAAGTTGACACGCGCATAGAGCAGGAAATTGCGGGGCTGCGGGCAGCCATCCAGGCGTCCAAGGTACTGCATATTTCGTTTCTGCTTGGCGTAGAACGTTCACTGAATCTTTTGACATGCGTAGGCTACGACGCTGCAATACCTTGTAGGATTTGGTGCGTTACGCTTTCGAGGTTCTCAAATAACTAGCTAACATGTTTTCCCAGTGACCGGTTGCTCAGCGCTGCTGATGGCCTATTTACGCTTCCGTGTCTAACATGCATAGAGTTTTCCACCTGTTATTTTAAGCCCTTTTAATGAACAGATTTCGTCCCCTTGTTTTATGATTGCATGTAGAGCTTACCCTTGTGTCGTTTCAAACAGCCGTGGCTCGAGATGCAGAGCTTTTGCCAGTCTACCATCATTAATATTATACCATTGTTTTGATTCTACATGATTGCGAGTCATATCCACCGTGATGTCTAATACTCTACGCGTTCGATCCAACGGTGACCACACAGCTTGGTATCAGTTGCTTCGGGCGGCGGATCGTCTCCGTGTCGAGTCCCTCCACATGCCAATCGATGATTCCGCGTAAAGGCAATCAAGAGAATGTATTATAATCCACCACACAGCCTCCCGTAGACGTCTCCCATCATTGTCAATCATCGAGAGGGGGCAACGGATCGCCGGGGATCCTCTCGCCCAGCGCGACCTGCTTGAATAGCTCATATGTCCTGTCAAGATCGTCATTGACGATGACGATGTCGCATGAACTCGGTTCTTTTGCGTAACTGATCTCGTTGAGTGCCGTCTTGAGGCGTTTCTCGATGGAGCTGTCTGTTTCTGTGCCGCGCGCCACTAGTCGCGAGCGGAGGACGGAAAGGGAGGGAGGGGAGATGAACAGGTACACGGGATTCAAGGTGGTAGCTTTTATTTGGCGAACACCCTACATACATGCTCGAGAGGTGAAAGAATGGTATGTATGGGCTGGCACATACCTGGACCTCGATGTCCAAGATGCAGCGCTTACCGAGATCGGCGATGCTCTGAACGGCCTGGATGCTTGTGCCGTAGAGGTTGCCGGAGAACTCGGCATGCTCGAGGAAGGCGCCACGGTCGAGAAGGGAAAGGAAGGTGTCTCGGGACACGAAATGATACTGCTGGCCATCAGTTTCACCTGGACGAGGTTGGCGTGTGGTGTCTGTGCAGGTAGACGCGTGAATGGATGAAGAGCGGGGGTAGGGACGGATGGGGAAAATTACGGGAGACGCTAAAGGCGAACTTGTCGGGGAACTCATGGAAGAGTCGCTGGAGAAGAGTGCTCTTGCCGGTGCCGGAGGGACCAAAGAGGACAAGGGGACGGAGGAAGTCGTGGAGGGGGGACATGGTGGTGGGCGATGACATGCGAGACATGCGAGCGGGAGCAGCTGCCTAGCGACGCGGACGACACGTGGACCTCTGAGACACCGGACCATGGACCGGCGGAGGGCGGGTGACCAGGCCGGTGAATATGTTCCCCAGGCTAAGGCAACGCTCAGGCTTAGCACGTCTCGAGCTCCTCCTCCTCCTCTTCCTCAGCTCCTTCACTCCCGGCCCTCCTCCCCGTCCCCGTCCCCGCCCTTCTATCTCCTACACTGTCTATCCTTAATTATTTTGCTCTAATTCCTCAAGCACAACCCGCTCATCTAGCCCCTTTCTTCGCCCTGTCGTCAACGAAAACTCACGATTCCTCATGGGTGCCCTCTGTTGTCGTCCACAGGTCACCCATATCGTTGATCCCCTCACCGCAGTCGCTGATCCGTGCCTCCCATAGGTCGTAGATTTTGATGGCGACGTCAACCTTTTCCACTTCGTTCTGCTGAGATGCGTCGGCAAGGGTGCATTTGGCAAAGTACGTATCCGAGCCCTGCGCTTTCTTGTACTGCTTCTCATGTTCTATCCCGCCCCAGGTCCGCGTCGTCCAGCACAAGCAAACCCGCGAACTCTATGCGCTCAAGTACATCAACAAACCCAAATGTGTCAAGATGAAAGCCGTTGCGAACATCATTCAGGAACGACGCTTACTTGAGGAGGTGCGGCTCCACTTTACTTTCGTTCTCCCCTCTCGCTGACTTTGTGCTCAGATCGACCACCCTTTCGTCGTCAACTTGCGTTATGCTTTCCAGGATGACGAGAATTGTTTCTTTGTATTGGATCTCATGCTCGGTGGTGACCTGCGCTGTGAGTCTAAGCTATTTTTGTTTCGACCTTCCCTCATCTCCTACAGTCCATTTGGAGCGTTTGGGTTCTCTGTCCGAAGACACCGTCCGATTTTACGTTGCGGAAATCGCGTCCGCCCTTTCCTTCTTGCACGATAAGCGTATCATGCATAGGTCCGTACTCACCGCTATCCGCGTCTCACCCACCTATAACCCCACCCAGGGACATCAAGCCGGACAACATTCTCCTCGACGACAAGGGCCACGCTCATTTGACTGACTTCAACATCGCTGTGCACTACAGCGAGCGACGCCTGCTCACAGGTGTTGCAGGTTCGATGGCGTATATGGCACCCGAGATCCTGACCAAGCGCGGCTATACATACCCTATAGACTTCTGGTCCCTCGGCGTCTGCGCGTACGAGCTTATTTTTGGACGACGACCATTCCGCGGGAGGACGAACAGTGCTCTGACACACAGTATATCCCGTGATCCACTACGTTTCCCGGAAAATGCGGAGGAGAAGTGCAGTCGGCCTGGTCTTCAGGCTTTGAAATCGGTAAAGACGCTTCTTGTAGTCTGCTAGTTGAGGTCGCCTTGCTTATTCCTTGGTAGCTGTTGGAGCGGGAACCTTTTAAACGGTTATCATGCAATCCCCAGGGCGATGGTTTCGACGAGATCAAACGGCATCCGTGGTTTAGTAACATTGACTGGGATACGCTGGGGAGGAAAGAGGGGCCCTCGCCTTTTGTTCCGGATGTGCGCCTACCGTTTCTCGTTTTCAGGATGCACAATCTCACTCTTCGAAATGCAGGGCAAAAAGGCAAATTTCGACGCATCGCATGAGCTCGAAGAGCTGCTGCTGGAGGACAACCCGCTGAAAGCGAAAGCACGGAAAAACCGCGACATCAACGACCTCAGTGTCGAGATGCGGCAAATGGAGGAGCAGTAGGCATGCTTCGTTCCATTTTTCGGTATAAATCTCAATGGTTTGCTTCAGGTTCACAAATTACGACTTCCGGTCGATGAACCGCCGGTCATATTACCCGCACAACCAGCAGATCGTGACGACCGTGACTGCTACATCTTCATCCGGCCAAGTCGCTTCGCGTCCAGTCACACCAGGCATCAACGGGGACGTCGACCAGATCACCGACGTCGGTATGCTCGACCGTGACACACCCCCCGTGCCCGAGGAAGAGGTCAAGTTAGAAGACGCACACGCCGTGCCCATGACAAATCTGATGACAGAGAAGGGGGAAACTTATGCCTAATTATCTGCCTTGACGTGCGCCTGCCCCCTCCCGCTACTTCCGGCGCGCTAACGCGCCTACGCAGTTATGCGATATCCGTAGGACCCCTACGTCATGACAATATCCTCCGTTTTATACTCTCTTTCTTCGCCTTTCTCTTCACATGATATACTTCACCGGCCATTGTCCCATATACCTGACTTATCACGCACTTTCTTTCTTCCCTTCTAATCGCATCGGTCCCCTTGCTTTTTTTCTTCTTCCTTTTCTTCCCGGGAATACCTCGTTTCGATGAGGTGTGCATCGCTGTATAATCAACCCGCAGTAATACTTATCTCATGGTTGTATCGTGCGGGTGCTCCACACTCGCGCCTTTGCTGTTACAAACATATCCAATCCACAGCAAAGTTCACTTGCTCGCTGAGATGCATGGGGCAGGAATCTTCACCTCGATAATACCTGAGTACGTCCCTCAATTTCTATTGCTGTATTCGGGAGTTTCGTACTCGTTCTCCACGAACGTATATCATGCAGGCCAATACCACTTCCAAACTGGCAAGCCAAATAACCACGACATTGGCCTCAAACCCGATATTCATCCCAAAGCCCGATATAGATCACAGACGCTTCCCCGGTATGTATTTAGCGGACGCTTGTATGTCGGATGAGGACGCCGGGGTGTCCGACGCCGATACGCTCTTCGGGATGGCGCTGACGCGCGAGTACCAGAACGAGCCGACGAACACCATCCCCGCGCCGAGCCCGAGCTGGGCGTTCCACCCGTTCCCAAACCACCACACACTGAAGAGCAAGCTGATTGCCTTGCGCGTCGTTAGCACGACCTGCGTGGACACACTCGACACACTCTGTAGTTGATCGTGAGTTCAGGGAGCAGTGTATTTCTGTCGGGCATATGGACGCACCGAGGTAAGCTGATTCACGCCGGAGACACAGACAAGCTGCGAGAAAAGGTTCGCGCCGAGTACGAGGTAGGGTATTGGTACAGCGCCCGAAACAGCGCCGAGACTGGCCAGGCCGTACTTGACCTGAGGAATAAGGAATAAAAATATGGGTAACGATAATGCGTGCTGCAATCGCCCGCTCAATCAGCACGCGCGCAGAAAATGCGCAGGAAGGATATGTACCGTGTAGAAGACGCCCTCCCGCCAGCACGGGCCGTACTTCTGGTATGTCTGCTCTTGCAGGAGCCCAAGGATGCCGGTGAGGAAGAGCGATGCGGTGAGCATGACGATGCCTAATGCGTATTGCGACAAATTCTCTGTTGATGCAGACGACAGAGTAGATGATGGCCGGGACAGCGTTGCGATGATCACGCCGACTGAAACAAGTGCAACTGCGATCTGCGGGGCAGATTGCGTGTCAGTTACGACAACTTCGTACCCCGGGGGTTACTGAAAGCGAACTTACAATCTGCGGTGCGGAATAGCGCTTCTTGAGAAGCACCCAGCCGAATAACATGGACACAGCGAGACCTATAGATAACCCGTTTCGTTAGCAAAATCGCAAACTTTGGTTTACATGACGGCTCGCCTGCGGAGCGGAACACAATCTGCACGGTCAAGGGGACTTCAAATGCATAGACCCAGTTGTTCAAGAGAGACCCGGATGCGAGCATGACGACCTGCAGCATCCAGCGTGAAAGAGGAACCTGCCGGGGCTTAAGCCTCGGCCAGGGAGTCCAGGTCAAGTGAGAGGGTAGCTGCTGGATGGTTATGAATAGCATCTGGGAGAATGTGAGGGCCGATCCTGCATTGATAATGAGTGTTAGAGTGATGCTAAGACCGAGAAAACTTCGAGACACACCTATGCGAGGCTCTATTCGAAGGAGTTGTTCGTATGCCCATACGTTACTAGATAATTGAGATGAGATTGAGCGTGCAGATGTGGGTGAGCAGACGCACGAGCAACACCCTCCGAACACCAGGGAGACCATGAATGAATAATCTAGCACCGAAGCAGCGATAACCACAGCTTGTGGGATCTGACTGGTACTACCGCCAGCCTTCGCTTTCTCAGATCTGGCATGCTTTACGCTTGCACCGCCGTTTATCTTCGGCGCACCGTTGACAGTCGCCTGCTTCCCCGAGGGCGTATCCCTAATAGGCAGACCTTTCCGCCGTTGAGACATGGAGAGGCGGTCAAAAACGAGTGGTGAGAGGGAGAAGCGAGCGGCCTGAGAAACGATGGAGAGGACATGGACGGTCAGGAACACAGTGTATACTTGTCGGAATGCATGTCCGTCACTCTGCTATGCGGGGAAATCTCACTGCACTCGGCCCGCCAATGCCGCTTCACACACTTCTTCACCACGATTCTCAGGCCAGCCGTTCGCAAAGAAAGGCTGGTCTATTGGTGAACATACAGACAGCAAACATGCAAGAAACCGAGTTGAAATATGAGTGCTATAACGAAGTCTACCATCCGAAAATCAAATCTGACACCTGCCCGATCATCCCCTTCGAAGGCGACGATGAGATCCCTCCCGGGCCAGCAGCAGCCTGTGAAGTCTGCATCGCAAATTGTGGTTGCTGTATAGGCCCTGGTTTCTGACCCGAACCCGGCTTCTTAAACGCGGCGGCAGATGGGGCAAGCCTAATCGGCGTGCCAACCGACGGCGTGCCGGGATGGGACTGTCTAGTGCCAAACGATCCTGTCCGCGCGTGGGATTGGAAGGTATCGTCAACGGACATAGGTTCGGAGATAGATCCAGCTTGCATAGGAACCTCTGGGGAGTGAAGGGGTGGCCTGCCGAGTGAGACGGACTGGCCCAAGATGCTTTCCGCCTGGCTCGGATTCTAAAGAGAAGCTACTGCTTGAGAATCAAATGTGGCCGCAGAACAAGGGATTGGAAACTTACAGCCCATTTAGCTCCGACCATCCAACTGCCACTGACAACTTCGCCATTTTTCCGCACGGCCCGCATGGCATCCCCTGGCTGTTTATACCCTATGCGGAAACAATTTACTACTTCGGTGTTCGGGTCGGGTTCTGTTGTCTCCCCGAATTGCTTGAAGTATTCAACGGCGACGCTGTACTTGTCAGGAGGGTATCCAAAGACAATCACGTACAGAGGCTCAGAAGCCTGCTGAGGAGTGTGGGACGGTCGCGGGGCAAACACTTCCGGAGCGGTAGTCTGTAACTGTTTAGTCAGTTCAACAATCAAGACACACTGATGTAGGAATGGGCAAACCCTGCGGAGGAAGGTAGACGGGCTTTCGGTGTAAGTGGCGTTCACAATGTCATTCACGGACATGAGGGGTGGTGCATCCTCATCCAAGGTCTGTCGTTGTCTAGAGCATGTTATATAAATGAACGTAGTCATTACACACGAATACTGACCTTGAACTTTCAAACATGGGATCCTTCCCGAACTCAGAGGTAGACGTTCGCATCAAGCTCTGGTTCAGCTTCGCCTTCGTCTGCACCACTGGCAACTCATCCAGACGTTGGCTAGCTTGCGGAGAACCCTATGACAGGAGGTATTCAAGCGAATTCAAGATGGAGAAGAGATAAAACGCTTACATTGTTTTGTGACATTGACTATACGTCGGGGTCGGTTAGTAGAGGCGAAAGAATAAGACAGGGAGACGCACCATGAGATACCCTGGCTGATAATGCGAACGAGACTGTAGGAAAGGAGGTTCGCTCATCGACGTCGATAACGAGCCACCAGGTGCAGCACCCGTCCACGAGCCGGAGCCGTGTGGATGATGAGTGCTGGTCGAGCTGGACAGGGCTGAATGGGAGAATGGCGAGCTATGCAATGACGACTGGGAGGTGGAATATGCGAGCTGCGGCCTGTTTCTGTCAGACAGATCGTGACCAAGAAAGTTGGGCGGGGTGTTGGTGGAGCTGAACATGATGGTATTTGGGCGAGTGTGTTGCACTAGTGCACGCGTTCTTCAAGGCAAGGACGAGTAGCCCAAAAAGGCCATTGTTTATTTCACAAGCTCTTGCCAAACAACGCCTGTCACGTGCCAGATATCTTTCCTATCGTCTCCTATCGTCCAGTCCCTGGCGGAAAGTCTGAAACCTCAAAAATGCATGTCATCAAACGGTAAGATAGTTCAAAGTTAATGCTAAATTCAGTTCGCGAAATTTGCAATTGATGAGTGTGTAAAGAAGTATCTAGATGCTCCAAGAATACTGAATAAGTAACTGTACAACTCGATCGAATCATGTCTATCTGAGTATCCTGATGACCTCCCCTTTTTTACGAGGGATGGCCTACGCAAGGCCAGCCTCAGCGGCCAACGACCGGAACTTGGTGTCTGAAGTTTCGAGGAGATTCTTAGGCGAGTCAAACTCAGCAACCTGTGCGTAAACATCGATACACACAACACGGCAGAGCTCGAATTCAAGGACGAACCTTTCCAGCATCTAGGACCAATACGCGGTCAGAATCAATGATGGTATTTAGACGATGCCTGTGGCCACAAGCCAACGCTGTCAGCATGACGAAAAAAATGCAAGACGGAAGAAACTGACGCAATTGTGAGCATCGTGACATGAGCGAACTGTTCGCCACGAATGATGTCTTGAATTGCCTGATCAGTCTCGAGGTCCACAGCAGATGTAGCTAGAGACATCAGCAAAAGTTGCCGCGCGGGACACTGAAGGGTATATACCTTCATCAAGGACCAGAATTTTTGATTTACGCAACAGCGCTCGTGCGAAGCAGATCAACTGTCGTTGACCTGAAGAAAGGGAGGAGCCGCCCTCGCGAACAGGCGCATCAAGTTTTTCAGGTAGACTTTCGATGTACTCTTTCAAGTGGGCCTACGAGAAGGTGAGTTCCGCAGGTCTCGGATTGTTAAAGCTTTTCTTTACCTGACTCAGTGCCGTCCAGATGTCCGCGTCCTGATGTTCGCCGACAGGATCGATGTTTTCCCGAATGGTACCCTCAAACAAGTCTGGAGATTGAGGTACGATGGATACAGCGGACCTCACTGTCGTGAAGAACACTATTCAGCTCCAATTCATTAGGCTGAAAGAGAACACATACGATCGCGCAAACCAATCTTGGTGATGTCAATGCCATCGATGTATATAGTCCCCGTGGCTGGTTCAATAATCCTGAAGAGGGCCAACAGTAGCTGCGCAGAGTGAAGGTCAGTAAGAGAGTTAGACTTCAGAATTGAGCCGCCCTACCGAAGACTTTCCAGCACCTGTTCGGCCGCAAACGCCAACCTTCTCGGCTGGTTCCTATCCACAAATGTATCAGATCGTGCGCCCCCAAAGAAGAGAACTCCTTACAATAGTTAATGATATGTGATTTAACACGGGGTCAAGCTCTGGCCGGTACTTCAGAGAATACTCCCTATCAAAAAATTTGTCGCTTCAACATCCAGCCTAAAATCAAGTCTAAGCGGTGACCTCACCTGAACTCTATCTTGCCCTCAGAAGGCCAATTGTCTGGTACAGCATCAGGGATTTCGTATGGTGCTTCTGGCTCCAACTCGATGTAATGCAAGATGCGCTCGACGCTAACAATGTTCTGCTCAACCTCACTGGCGGACCGGACGACCCAATTCTGAGAATAGGAATTAGCTAAGTGCACATGGCAAAGGTGGGAAACATACTAAAGAGCTGGTCATATTCAGGGCATATGTCAAGACAAGCCCAACTAATCCTGCGTCGATGCTGCTTGTCAACAGCGTGACCATGGCCAAGATAGATGCAATAAAAATGATAACCGCTCCCACAAACTCCAGTCTCAACGCCAGCCATCGGTTGACTGCGATGCTAGGGAGATAGCAGATCTGGTTGCGGTCGACACGGCATTCATTCAGAGCCGTGAACACGGACTGCAGTCCAAATGCACGGATAGTAGAGATTCCGTTGAGAGATTCCGAGAACCAAGCAAAGATGGGTGACCGGGATATCGCATCTAAACGCTTCAGCTCTCGGGACGTAGCCAAGTAGTATCTAGGGGTGATGTCAGGAAACTGTCCTCATCGTTCAGATGAACCAGTACATACTTCATGATTTTAGCATAAAACCAGCCGAGGGGCGGCACAGCGATCAAGAAGGCAGGGAAACTGACACCGATGACGACGATGATCCCCGCGCATTGCACAAGGGTTCGGAACATGCTTTGAATGACCTAATTGAAGTTGATTGAGTCACGTTCATCTGCATTTAAGTCGCGATGAATCCTTACTCGAGCAAGCACTTGATCCACAACGTATACATCCCGTGAGAACAAGTTCATGATCCTAATGAAGACGTCAGTCACATCAGTACATATCCAGACGGTATATTACTCATACCTCCCGCTAGGTGTCAGTTCAAAGAATGATAGAGGTGCTCGCATTACGGAATGCAGCATCTATATAACAATATGAGCCATCGACCAGAACACAGGCGAGAGAGCGCCTCACGGAGTCGTGCAACTGCTTAGAGCTACGCAACGAACATAATACCCAGAGAATGATGGCTGCCAGTCCACTGAGGATCGTCGACGACAACGACAGGAGGCCATAGATCGCTAGGAATTTGCCAGCGTCCCTGTTGCTGCCACTCTGGCGATTGTGCTCGCCCCACGACTTGAGTGCGACATTAGCAAAGATACCCATGGCTTGCTGCAATATTGTTCCGAGCAGGAACAGGGTAAAACCGGCTTTCGATGCGGCCTTGATGTACCTCCAATAGACCTCAGTCTTAACACGACCCTGGGCGCTGTACTCCTTCGTCTGTCCCTCCATAGAAGCTGTGCGCAGAGTGATCTCTTTCACGACTTTAGCTCGCTGGAAACTCTTCTTTCGGCCCAACCTATCTGCCAAGGTCTCAATCTTCTCTGCTGTCAGCGTGGTATCTTCCATAGGAGTTCCTGGAATTGACATTTGACCATTGCTCGGCGTGGCACTTCCCTCTGCTGTATACGGTGTTGTGGCACCAGATGCAGCCATGCTCGTGTTTCCATGTCCACGGCTTCAGGTGCTGAGTCAGTGAATAGATCCCAAGCAGTGATCCAGACATACATGAGTTTGCTCAATTCGCTATCGTTGTCACCAATGAGTTTACTATATGGACCCGACTCCAAAATAATGCCGCGACGCAAATAGACAATGTTGTCGAACTGGCGTACAAAGGAGACGCTATTCGTAACCAGAATCCTGGATTTGCTAGCAAGCAGTCCATAAGGACCGATGACCTGGTCTTTGAAACGAATGAGCATAAAGACAAAAATAGCGTTGGATACCCGACTCTTACCGAAGACGTGCCGGGCGACATGACTATCAACTGCCGCGAGAACATCGTCCAGCAGGACACTGATAGAACACGGTTGAGTGATCCCAAACCAAACCGAACACCTCAATTGACTCACAGATCTGCCCGAGCATACACAACACGTGCCAGAGAAATACGGGCGCGCTGTCCTCCACTCAGCTAATGAAAGATATCAGCAAGACTGCCCAAAAGTAAGGCTGAGGAACGAATAAATAATTACCGTAATACCTGTGGGGGAACCATGATAGATAAGACCAGTCACAACCGTCTAAATTTGATAACATACCTCTCTCTCCAACCTCCGTGAGGTCTCCATCGGTCATGAGCTCCAAATCGGGACGAAGCGCGCATGCTATGAAAATTAGCAGAAGGCCAGCAGCAAACAAAGGCACGCATACCATCCAAGACTAGATTATAGAATGTCTCATCATATTCATGGAAGAACAGAATGTTGTCTTTAATCGTAGCAGTCATGATCCTACGGGTCAACAAATCAGTGTGAATCCCTATCTAGTAAAGCTATACACCATCTTACCAAGGATTTTGCGGGGCATACGCAATTGTACCGTAGACTGTAAGCTCTCCATCCACGCGATACATGTCACCAATGATGGCAGACAAGAGACTTGTCTGGCGAATTTTACCAGCATCAGCAACACCAGGCTCATCGAAACAACAGTATGTACCTTTCCAGCGCCGACGCGGCCAAGGACGCCAACAAGCTCTCCCTTTCTGACGGTGAGGTTCATGTCCTCAAGCGTCGGGTTCAAGGCATTTTTGTTCCAAATGAATTCGCCGTCGACGATATCAACGACCTGAATGTTGGGGAAAGTGAGTTTTGTACAGATGTGATGAGGTGTCAGAAGCATACTGGGTCGTTATCGCAAAGATACGGGTTAGAAAGTAGTTTACGGGTATCGGGCGGCAACTCTTCAGCGCGAAGGAAGTTGGAAAGTCGCTTCACAGAGACGAAAGCCTCAATAATATTGGACATGACTTGTGCAATCTAATGCGAATGAGTTGAGTCGTCGGGAGTGGATAGCGTAAAAAGAGACATTCACCATTGCCAAAGGGAACTGCAGTAGATTAAACAGTGAGATAGCAGGGAAGATGATGTCGGCGGTAAGAGGTCGGGAGGATGTCAAGGCAGCCGTAGCGAAAGAGCTGAAAGCAACCAGGACTAAAGAAAAAAATCAGAGAATCTCCGCGCGGCAAGCTAGAATCAGGGTTACGAGGAATGCCGATCCACAAGGTGCTGTTCAATGCCTTTAGATGAATGAGCTCAGAAAAGCCAGAAAAGCCAACGCGTGAACCATACCGAAAAGATGGCGATTTTCCTCATCATTTTCAGCTCCAGGTCGTTGCGGACGAACAAGATACGGCGAATGAATGCATACTCCCAAGCGTACAGCTTGATACTGTCATTCGGCATGAATAGAGGCCCTCACAGTAAGCAATTAAGACGCACCTCTTAATGTTCGCGAGCAGTTCGCTCATGAGCCGGGTGCGCTTGTCCCTATTCTTCATCTGCTTCTCTTGCAACCTCTTCAATAACCGGGCAATTACAGTATTCAGCGGAATCGAGAATATCATGATAGCCACTCCGACGAATGCAGACCATCCAAGCAAGTTGTAAAGAGAGACGAATGCAAGGGTGATCTGGACATTCGTCAGCACAAAGCAACTGCCTCAGAACAGAGGAACAGACCTGAAGAGGTCCTGAAATAGCCATGAGACCATAGGTACACAGATCCTGCATCCTGGTCGTGTCAACGGACATCAAGTTGACGATATCACCAGTGGCTCTGCCACGCTCATCTGGGGAAAGAACCAAAGACTTCTGATAGATAGCGGTGACAAGACCAGCCCTCACTCGCATGCCTGTTTCGAAACAGCGTTGGAAGTACTAGTGTCTGATCAGCTATGTAGATAAACGGACGAGAGACGAAGCTACCTGATGCACAATGACGGACTGACCGACGGCTGCCGCAAACATGGCAACAGTGATCGCGAAACCCTCCACAGGGCTCGGAGCAGCTTTCTCAGAACCATTCTCAGAATGCGAGCTCTGGTACTTGGATATATACGACAAGAAGAGGCGCAACAGTTGCGGCTGGAGGAAGGCCAGGCAGTCTTGCGTTAACTTGAGAGCCGCAGCAACCATGTATGGTCCACCATATGCAGAAAACAATGCCGTCCATAAAGACCGACTAGACAGGGTGAGACGGTGCATATCAGTCAACATATGTAAGACTCACTGTCTCTCTAGGGCTTTCTTGAGAGCACGACCTAAATTCGAGGACTCGTCTTCTGGTAGCAGGGGTGGAAGGTCGTCCTCCGTGATAAATTGCTGGACACCTTTCTTCATCAGCGGCGTAAGCCAACCGAATGTCCATATGCTAAATATGTTGGCCGTGAGGAGTGGGCTTTCTTTGACCTTCTTTGACACAAGCTCTTTCTTGTATTCAGGGCCCGCGCACTCAAGTGCGAAGACGATAAGACCCAGCCCTCCGTAAGCCCACTTCAACGCTACCACAGGTGGGATGGACGGAATCGCATGCGATAAAGTTGTTCGTGACCATATGACCAGATACAGGAAGTAAACAGGCCAGAAAAGGAGCAAGATAGTCGAAGATCGACGCGTCCGTTCATGGTTGAGATACGATAGGACGGGTAGCAGGGAAAACGCCAGGAACTCCAAGATATAAGTCTGAGGCACCGCAACTGCAGGGTCCGTCACGTAGACGAAACCCATCGTGGCCAAGCTGGCCAAAGCAAGAAGCAGGCCAAATATCTAGGACATATGGTCAACTACTGAACGTGAAGAAAGAACTGCGACACGCACGACTTTGAGACGCAACAGCCAAACATTAAACCGCTGTTCGCGTTCGTATGGTGCAACAGACTTCAAAAACCATATGCGGACTACACTTGCCACCAGGACTGACACCAGGAGCAGAGGAAGAATGATGCCCTCTTCGAAGCACGGTGTCAGATCGAAGTCGCGGAGCCGTGAAACTGGGCGCCAGCCCTCTGCATTCCTGCAGGCAAGTGTTGGCGTCGCCATATTGAGGCTGACGACGGCGAGCACGATATGGCAGTGGACGATGACGAGCAATGTTCACAGCGCTCACTACCGAGTATAAATAAGCTATGGGCTGCCGGCGGGACGGCCGTGCCGCGGGTCGTCTCGCACCGAATGCGCTGACAAAGAAGTCAAATTCAACTTCAATACTCCGACGAAATTCCTGAATTCTGACTGCAGTGACTGGATCGTGGTTGCGCGGAGAGTACGCGGGAAGAATTTCCCCACATTTATCGGACATATATGTACAGTTTTTGCTGGTAAGGACAGCTCCCACCGTGAGTACAGAAAGATGATATTGCGTTGCGTTTAAATACTACACTGGTAACTTGGTACAAAACTAGTATTGCTCTGGCACAAGCAGGATGCCTATGACCGACTGCAAGTAGAAGTGTGATGCCCACTGATTCGGTCATATCAATCCAACGGAGCAGCGAGCGCAACCATGCTTAGTTCAAGACTAGGAGACTGAGGAATGACGTGGTCTCGGATGTATGCGGCGACATCCTTTTATTACGGTCAGTCTATGCAGCCCACCCAGATGAACTCGGCGCACCTTCAGGAAGTCCGTGCTTTTTCCTCGGTCAATCGGACCATCTCTACCGCCATCCAATTCGATTATACGCTTTTCACTCGTCTCCGTCTCCGTCTCTCTGGCAGATGCAATGGGAGCCTGGACGAAGCATGTGAAGTGCAAATCAGTGTCCAAATCTTCGGGTGGGGCAGTCTGGCCTGAGGACGCAGCGTCTGCGTGGATGTCGGCGAAGAGAGGGGTTGTCTCGAGAAGATGAGCTCGTTCCTCAGGTGTCTTGTCTGAATATTGAATTGCATGAGTGCCCTCACCCAGATGAAGCCTTACTGCTGATCTACCTTTAGCCTCGTCGATAAATTTAGCCAGCGGACTCTCGGGAGCTATGGCAACGTTTGACTGGGAAGTAAGTCAGCGTTATTTAATGATAGTAACGCCTCAACGCGTCCTCACGTTCATCAAACTATGCAGGAGACCCATTGTCCCGCAGGCATTGCTAATCTGCATAGATATGCTGTTAAGTAAAGTATTGATCCAGTTCGCATGTACTCACAGTCTGCTTGATCCATATCAGAGTAGGATCGATTGGGACTTGCCCTTCAGCTCTGAGCCTCTCGTCTTCCGCCTTCCTGGCAGTTTTGAGGGCGCCTCGAATGGGAAAGAGTAGGACAACAGCTTTCACCGGTTGCGGAACCATAGCAAGCAGCTCGATAGCGAAGGATTAGATTCATTCTGCTGCAGCAACAAACGAGAGGTACCTCGTCGTCCAAGCCGTATACATCAGTAAACTGGGCATCGGACGGGATCAAGCCAGCTTTGTTAGCCCACTGTAAGGCTGTTAACAGTTGCATTTCTAGAAGCAAGGTACCTGCGCTTACCGAGTTCAAGACCTACATATTGTTTATCATGGAGAGTTCTAGTCAATGGGGACGGAAGTGTCTAGATCTGCAGGTTGATTTACCTCTGGGTTGCTTTCAAGCGGAATCCACCGCGTAGCGGACTCTGTAACCATTGTTGCAAATGATGCGGATATGATTTCAAGTCTCCTTGTAGATTGTGAATGTGGTGTATAACAGAGACGAGCAACAAGCTCAATTTGATTTCAAGTTCAATGTAAATAGAAGCATACGCATACGCAAGCCAGTGCTTGATGACGTCACTGACCTATTGTAACAATCCAAAAAGGCCCGGGCCACGACTCACCAACTTAAGCTTTACAGTAGCCTACGCTGACACTACACTCTGACTTGAGCATTCTTGGATGTCGACAGGCCACCAGGCTATGTAGAGCTGATCTTATATGTCTTCAAAACAATTCACACACTAGATGTAAAGTACAACATTCTTGTACATACTACAGGCTGCGCGACTTCCTTACATTCTAGGTTGGTCCGTCTTCACAGCATTAAGGCTGCGCTTCTTGAATTTCCACTTCATAGCCCTCTACCTTCATATCGTTCAACCCTAGCTCTTCATTCTGCTCAAAAGTGCGCTCGTATGTCTCGATCGTCATGTTCGGATCGGGATCAGGCGCGTAGGGGTTCTGAAGGTGAGAGTTCGACAATGGGTCGTCTAGGATAAGCGTGAACGGCCCCTCAACATTTTTGATCTGCGCTCAATGGTCAATAGTTTGACGAGATATGTGGTAAGTCAATACGCACCAATTTCAGCTTCGCGAGAAAGCTTTCAAAGGCACCCGTTGTCCCTGAATCGCCAGTCACGAAGGCCTTCTCAGACAATTCCTCGTAGATCTGGTCAAGAATGCCCTCCAGTGTCGTGAAACGTCCTCCCAAGGTACCAGGTTGTAGGATGAGATCAATTTCGGGGACTATCAGTCCAGCGGTCTCACTCTGTTGGATGTTGAGCACTGTATGATACAGGATGGGTGAGGGTGAACATACCTTCAATAGGTCTCTGCTTAAATCCTCTGCATCCTCCACCTTCAGTGTGATCCGTGTCCCCTTCTCGGATATCGCACTGCCCGACTTGATCTCGTTGTCTCGGTAGCCGCATCTTTCGCAGTTTGTAGACATAATGATCACATCCTAGAGACAAAATAAGCGTCTGTGCTTCAAAGCGGGCGAAGATAGATACTTTAAAATGCGGAATGTTGACTTTCTTCATTCTTGTCGTTAATGAGTGACCGCAACTTGAGCATACGCCGGGGAACTCGAAAATCTCTTCACTCCGACCATCAGGGCCGACAGCAAATTCGGCACCAGCCTCAACCACCTTTGATTGAGCGCCCTGGCTTTCAGATTCAAGTGTCTCTGTTGTATCCGCCTGCTCTTCTGCGGCGACTAGTCCAAGCGCCACGTTCTGCTCGCGAGTGCGATGGTACGTGCGCAGATTCCACTTGGGGTCGGCCATGCTCTCATTGAATTCGATAAACGAGTTACCAGCCGGATCGTCAATCTTGATTGTGAACGCGGGCATGGGCTTGTCGCTTTGCGAGGCACTGGCCGTTTTCACCTCTCCGATCTCGTTCTTGTTCTCCTCTGCCTCTTCATCAACATCGTCGGCAAGGATCAATCTTAGCTTGTCAATGAGCGACTGGATCTTCGTATAAGTTGGTTCGTCCTGGATCCGCCGAAGAGGTTGAGCGTAGCTAAGATCGCGGACAATGTCTCTGATGATTCCCTCCACTGTGGTCAACTGTCCTTTAGACGGGGGTATAGTGAGCTCGTATTCGGGAATGATGACGGTGGATGTCTCGGACTTGACGACCTGACGGTCGAGATCACTCCGAGCGAGTATACGGGCGGTATACATAGTACCCTCGGCTAAGCATAGTAATGAGCGACAAGAAGGAGAACCCAAGAATACATGCTCACGTCTGATTTGACCAGCCATTTGTACTTCGTTATTCTGGGTCCCACAATGCTCACACCGGAAAGACATCACAATGACCTCCCGAAAATACGGGATTGACGTGAGCAGAAGTCGAGTAACACCCTGGATGAAAGCACAGGGTTGAGAACATTCTGATGCAAACGACCAAATTTTTATTACAAGCCTGTTTTCCGCAAGTCATGCACAGCGACTCGATCTCCTGAACTGCCCGTTCTTCATCGTCTCCAGATGCATTATCTTCGTCTGATTGCTGGTCATGGGTCTGCGTGGCAACTGATCCGATAGAGGGGAAAAGCTGCTCTTTGTTTGACATGGCGTATGGGATTTGTATGGGATGGTAAAAGGAACGAGCTCCAAGCCTCTGACGCCCGAGGGCGATATCGAAAGAAATTGCGGACATCGAGGTTAGTCGATCCGGCCCGGTGCCCGATCACACGACCGGCAGAATGGCGCAGCCGATCGCGTCGAGCAACCGACGCTCAGACTCGGACGCGTCGGTCGTTCCTTCTCTCATGCACGCTCACCCGTGTCCTCATCTTCCCGACGCGTTCGTTCAGTTGCAGATGCACATAGAATCAAACAAGCTTGACTTCTATTATGTCCCCCAACGATGTTGATGTCCGCAGCCAAGGCATCTCCTTCTCCGTGTAAGTCCTCAGTCGGATTATCGTTTATTGTTTTGAAATATGTCTCAAGTTTTGTGGCCCTGCTACACAAGATTTCTAGTATCAAGCCCCGTATTTCAACGTCAAAACGAGTCTCCTCACATGAAGGCACGGCTAAAGGCGTTTTCGAGCAATGGATAACCGAGTTGCGACGCCATTCCACTCACCCTATGTCGGAAATCGCTCCTGCAGTTTTTAGGTTGCTGTTTCCCGAAGAGGACAAGCAGAGGAAATACCAGCTTCAAGAAACTACACTTTGCCGAGATCTAGCTAATGTTCTGGGTGTTTCTTCTCATCACCAGCATCGTGGGGAGCGTCTAAGGAACTGGAAGGCGAGCAGCGCCGACGGGTGCCTCGGGAAAGAAGTCTTCAGACTCTTGGACGAATCCTCTAATGTATGTATACGCGCAATCTTCTGTTTTGTTTTTGTTTGTGACGGTATTCTGTAACAGAATGCATCCGGTGAAAGCCCCTTAACTATCCTTCAAGTCGATGCACTGCTCTCTGAACTAGCATCTCTGAGCCCATACTCTGATGCATCCTTCCGGGAGGGATCTTCAATCAAAACGCGCCGGTCTCGCAAAGACATATTACGCGCATTGTACAGTGAAATGCCGCCTCTCGAGGCGGCATTCCTGACGCAGATTATCTTGAAGGATTTGCGCCCTCTTCTTTACCCCCTGACTGACACTCGCATGACCGCATCACTCATTCATTTCAAAAGCAACGCGATCACTCAGTTGACCAAGGAGGATGCTATGCACGTGTGGGATGGTTCAGGTCGTATGAAACGCGCATTCTCCACCAAAGCATCATTACACGAAGCTGCTACCTTTATCGCGACTAATGGACCTGAAGTCGAACCTGAGTACACTATCGGGACGCCTATCGAGGTCAGTACTCGCTCTTTTCTTCAAAGCATCATCTAGTAATATACGCATGCAGATACCCAAGTGTAGGAAAGGTCAGGGATGCAAAGCCTCGCTTTCAGCGTTCTCGTCATGCAACAGTGTCTGGGCCGAGACAAAATATGACGGAGAACGAGCGCAGATACATGTTCAAGTCGATGAGGCAGGAACTGTCGACATCAAGATTTTCAGCAAAAGTACGCGAGACTCTACGAACGATAGATACGCTGTGCATGAGTGAGTTTTCTGTTTCCCGAACGGCGTATTGTTTCCTGCTGACGTCAATAAAGCATAATTAAAGAGGCTTTGGGTCTGACTTCAAACTATAGTCGCGCTGACGGGAAATCCATGAGCATGAGACGCATCCGCCGCAATGTCGTAGTTGAAGCTGAAATGGTGGCGTTCTCTACGGAGCTAAATCGTATTGATGGTATGTTCCTACTCGTAGTCATGGTTTCATCGATCTTGTATTGATTCTGAGCAGAGTTCTGGCGGATACGCAGCTTAATTGAAAGTACTGCGAAGGGAATTCGCGGCAGGCATTATAAGCCTACGATCGTCGCTTCACATGAGTACGTATTGTTTGATCCTGTCTCTACATGACTTGTGACGCTCTTTCAAGGTCGCAAGTGTCGATGGTTTCAAACGCTTCAGATGGTGGCGCACGGCATCTAGCCCTTGTCTTCTTCGACATCTTAATGGTCGATTCCAAGCCGCTCCTCGATAAGACCTACGGCCATCGTCGCAACATCTTGGAGAGAATCATTAGACTTGTTCCTGGGCAGTCAATGCTATCCCAGCGATACCCCATTGAACTTAATGGGCGTACAGGACTCGTTGGAGGCGAAGCCGAACTGCGCAAGCTGTTCGCAACTCACATTGCAGACTGCGAAGAAGGGCTCGTATTGAAGGCGGCTGAAAGTTTTTACAGAGACTTCCGACTTCCTTGGATCAAAGTACGTATCCTGGATGGCGAATTGGCACATTTTAACTGAAATATTCCAGCTTAAAAGTGATTATATCCCAGGCCACGGGGACTGTCTTGACCTGGTAATCGTCGGCGCGGGTTGGGATAAGGATAGAGCCCGAGAATTGAGAGGCATGGGCTATTTTCTGTTCGTGGAATTGCTCTCTCACTGTGTGCACAGTTTCACCGACCACGCTTACCACGTTCTACGTTGGAATACTCAATGAAAAAAAGAGCAAGGTTGGTCTTTGACGCCGCCTTCCGCTGTCACTCTGCTACTGACTTCTTCCTGTAGCCAAATAATGCACATTTTGAAGTTTACTTTACAATTTCATATGGCCTTGGTAGAGAGCAACTTGAGGCAGAGAATTTCTATTTCACAGCCTCTACACATTTCAGATACGATGAGCTGCAAAATGTGAGTACAGCGCATCCCTCCCTTGGTGACATGTTGATCGATCTGGAGAATCAGGGGTATACTCTTCCGTATACGTTCACATTGTTCTCTGGTCTGGAAGCTCCGACCATAATGCTCGAAGAGCCTGTTCTAGGTGAGGCATATGGAGCAGGATTTACTAAAGCCGACAACAACAAAGTACGTGATTGCCGTCTACGTATTCACGCACATCTCAAGTTTGCACCATCAGTACTACGAACTTCGATGGCCACGGCTTAACAAAATCCATCGATCGTCTGAGCGACCCTGGACTGAGGGGGTTACGCTACGTGAATTGCGAGAAACGGCCAAAGAGGCCGTCGGCTGTGTCAGCTCCTCCCGCTCAGCCGAAGAAGAAATATTCGAACTATGGACCAAGTCTCAATCAAAACCCGGACGATCTCCACAGGAAAGAACTCGCTTGATTGCAGAATGGATAGCGAAGATGGAGAAGCATGATGGTGTTCCGCCTTCATCTGGGATGTTGGTTTCGGGGCCCAAGGCTAATGTCGCGAGCTGCGAAGAAGCTGACGCAGGTGAGAATGTCAACGACACATGAGCTCAGCATTATTGACACCTATTTTCAGCATCGATAATCAGCCGGTCCCCAGTTTCTCAATTGTCGGCCACGACAGGGCGTCGCAATCAAGAGAACGCGTTGCTCCAGACACCTCCTTCTACGGCTTCGGTTCCCGCGTACTCCGAGTCGGGTCCCAAGAGACGATACCATTCAACCACATCCGCCAAGCGCCGCCGGATTACTGATTCGCCTCAGCCAAGTGAGCTAGCGAGAGGTCCTAGAACATCTCCTATGACCTTGTCCCCTGTGCGGGAGCTACCATCAAACCGTAAACCGGCTCTCCATCCCGCTCGTCCTACGACTGTTGCTCCAAATGCTGTTTCATCACCGAAGAGCTGCACCTTCGGCGATTCACTACATAGCGAGTCTTTGCCCTGTTTGAACGACGCAGCATCTGTGACCAAGTCACCATCTTCGATTACCTTCCATCTTGGTGGTCTGTCTACCCTGAACCAAGCAGAGAACCCTAGTCCTGTTCAGAAACCGACACTTGAATTGGTGCCTACCGCTCGTCTCGTATCTTTCCTTCGAGACTCCCTGGTCTGGACAGCAGAGTTGAGTGACTCGACTCGACCTTTCTGGTGTCGACCGTTTTCAGCCATCATTCCGGATACAAGCCGCATCCATAGCCTGGACTCATTCCTCATAGGATGCGGCTGGCGCGATTCGCCAAACACGGACGATATTTCGGCACGCCAAGTTCGCCGCGGTGTCATACTGTTCAATAACACAAATGCGAGTAAAAAGGAAGAACATGCAGGATTCTTTAAGACGCTGGAAAAACATAAGGATCAAGCGAAGGCAAGACGGAAGCCAATTTGGGTTTTTGATTTAAGGGTGATGAGGTACGGCGAACTTGAGCGGTATCAAGGGGATTTCGAGAGATACCTACTAAGAAAGATTGAATAAATAGAAATATGTGCCAGCATGCACCAAAAATCTGTTGATTTGCGGGCAAATGGTACTTGATTGGACGAGTAATCCTTGGAGTGGAACACAGTGGCTCTGCATTCCGGAATTACGAGAACCTGGATTTCCTACATCAAGCACTGTCTCCGATACACTTGTCACAATCAAAGTTTTACGCTCTTCACGGTAGGGTGAGATCTTATCGGCTCTACACTCGAGCAGCTTGATCAACCCAAGCCTCTCTTCAGGACGGGAAAGTACTTCTCGTTTATACAAAAGCGGGGGAGGACATAAGTTTATCGTAAGCCATGAGGGCTTAAGGAAGGCATACAAAGTAATGCAATCGGAGTGATAAAGTGAGACTGACAACAGAAGAGAATTCAAGGGAAAGCGTCGTCAATTGTCCTGGAGAAGGCATCGACGTGCTTTTCATACTTCTCAAAAACGAAATGAGGGTATGCAAAGGAATGGGTACAGTTCGAGAGAGTGAGTAGAACAAGACGTCGCCCGAGCAAGCTACGTTGAGACACGGCATTGCCCAGTACTTCAGCGAACACCTCCGGGTCATTTTGCATGTCCCCAGCAACCATGGTACTCAGATCGACATGTTTCACCGTGAGATGAGAAAGGTTTGGAAGCAGTGGCAACCCTGATAGCTGATCTTGCGGACTCGAACTGCCCGAGTTGATGTCGATGCGGGCCGCTCTGTTCCTCATTGGGACGGCCGCGGAATATACTTCCTTCTTTCCTCCAACCCACGGCTTAGGCTTTCCTGGACATAAGAGAGGGATGACCTTGTGTGCCGCCAAATTGTGCAACACAAGCTTCGACAGTCCATCCATGAGTGCAAGCACCTGTATCAATATGCCACTCGGAGGAATACAGTCTCCAGAGAGTTCCAGAGTGGTTATAAATTGGAGATCAAGGTAACGGAATAGTGCTGGTAGCCAGAGGGACCACGCTGCCTGCTGGACGGAGGGCCTCATGACGAAGAGTCTGTCATCACGAGATAGATCGGATATTTGAATGTTGATATACACTTTATCGGTTTTGAATTTGTTGCATGCAAGCCACAAGAAGTCAGACGAAGCCTGATGGACATTAATGTCACCTCTGCTAAATAACTTTGCAGCGAGAGCCATGAAGTCCTGTATGCCACCCGGATCACCAGGACAGTCCCCGACGATCGCCACGTCCGCAGATAGTCCAATATCCAGAGCAGCAAGTAGCCCTGTGAAAGTGAAACCATGGGTACTGAACAGATACAGATATTCCAAGCAGGGCAAGGAAATACGCCGACCAGGCGGTGGACGCAATGCCCCAATAGAGTGGTTAGGTTCAGAGTCCACAAGGAGCAATTTCTCTAATCCCGGTGACTGTTCGAGGAGTGATAGCAGCCCAAGTAAAGTTGACGAAGACTCGCGAGCAGGGAGTTGGAGATCAAGGTAAGCTATATTACAGAAGAAGCCCGCGGTCCAGGGAACATCTTTGCATCGGCCATACATTACCTCACGAAGGCGGGGTAATGTGGATGCAAAAATATCTGATGGGATGGGTTGGGCAAAATCCGTTGCGTTGAAACGAATAGACTCAAGCAGGGGTGCGGGAAGCTTGAATTCCTGTAGCATCTGAAGTGTGGGATCACTGGTCCCTACACTCCCATCTTCACTATCTTCTTCGCTTCCGTCTTCATCGGCTTCGCTTCCGTCTTCACTATCCTCTTCGCCCGCATCTTCATTGTCAAACTCTCCTTTCTCAGCTGCAATGTAAAGTGATTTAAGCCGAGATACATGATCAGGCCCAACAGCCTTCAAAATCGCATCGTTTATGTCACCGCTATTTTGAAGTCCAATCTCGACGGCTAGACGAAACGGTACTTCCTTGGACCGTTCAAGCATTTCGTTAATCCAGAAGGCAGTATGTGGGGCACCAATATTGGTCCAAAGAGCAGGCATGGAAAGGGCTAGTTGCCTCCAGAGCGAACAGACATGTGTGACTGTTATCCATCCTAAAATGTGTGGACGATAGAGTACGCCATCCGGAGTGAGCAAGCGCGTTGTAGATGGAGGGTCGCATTGCGAGAGTTACAGTGAAGATGTGTGCCAGGACTTCGGCAGGGAAACGAGCAGTCGAAGCCATGTCGTTGCGACGAGTACGTGCGAGAGACATGATTCGCCGCATGGCCCTCAATTCGGTATCGATTTTGTGGCGAGCGGCATCGGCGACATCTTTCATGCTCCGAGCAGTTGCACTGTCTATGGTGGCAACTCTTAACTGCAACATCATTCTCCAAAAATTCCTGCCATGTACGAATCAGTATCAGTACCAGCTTCAGCAAGGAACGCAGGCGAACGAATTACGCACTCGGCCTCTGCATCCGCAGGATCATCCATCGCGTTTCTGCAAGAATTGTGATGTCTCCGAGGGGAAGGGAGAAGCAGAACGAAACTTCAACGGATACCCTATGTACACGACAAGGGCACGATGGTTAGACGAACAGCTGAGTACTTGAAGTTGAACACACGACGATGGCGACGGATATACCCGGTCCTTCGGTTCCGACGTTACTCGTCCTGTCTCGCGGCTCTCTGATGCTTGAGCTAACCCAGGCCAAGCTAATTTGGCCTAGTCTCCTTAAGTTTGGCCAACACGCTCACCTACAGCAACAAATCTTTTATCGAAGCTAAGTTGTCGTGTGTCCGTTGCCTTCGTCAAGCATGGAAGGGCTCCAAAGATCATGCCTCCTGAATTTGTCAATGATCCCCAACGTACGTAGGTACGTATCATCATGTCCATTGGCCGAGGTACTTCATGACCGGCCCTATAATTTTTGACAGAGTAGCGCAATGTCTTTTGGTCAGTATCTCAAGGATAAAATATGCTCTAATAATCTGGAAGTCATGCTGCATACATCCCTGCGCCGTATACACGCATGTTCTGGGCAAAAGCTGTCCGTCCTCGGTGTTCTGAACCAGATTGAAGTCTCCCTCTGCGGCGAGTGTAAGTGCTATTGACGGGCTTGAAAAATCAGAATCAAACTTGACGGGGCTTCTCACTGTCATGGTCGCTCCCAGTGCCTGATCTGCAAGGCTTGTGCGATGCTTACACATGCCTCGGAGAGCCTGGCACTGACGTCGCCATCATTTTATCAACGCCATGATCGTCAACCTAACCGCCGCAAAAGTAAATGGGTACGTCCATATGCATCTTCGGAATATCGGTGCTGATCCTCGCTCCTGTCAAATAGCATCTCAACTTATTGAGGCCGGTCGCGCACGTCGACCGTGACGCTGCCATCGACTAACCCCGCGCGGCAGATGAGCCAAAAACCTAGAGCATGTGTCCATGTTCGGCAATTCCATCCACTCACACCAATGTCTTTGGCACACTGGCACCGACGTCTACTAAAGTATCATCCACACAACATTTGAGCCCTCATGTTCTTCGCAACAAGCAGCACACGTCGCACCGTCATCATGACCAACTACCAATCCCCCAAACTTCAAGGGTGCATCCACGCCCGGCAACTCCCCCCGCACCCCGCCCAACACAGGCCCCGACGCCGCTATCGTCCAAGCAGCACTCGCCATTACGCCTCGCGCACTGGATACGCACCAGTACGGGTGGGGAGTTTCGCCGCAGTTCCCCCGCTCATTCTTCGCCGACATTAAGCATGGCTTCGCGACGTCGCCGTGCGTCATCTCGCAGCATCCATCGAAGCCGAAGCCACCCCAGGGCTGTTTCCCCGGAGTCTCCGAGGTCCTGTTGTGCTTCGCGCGGCGGCTTCTTTGGCTCTTAAACCACACCTGCCTATCGCGCACAGGCTCTGGACCCATACTTACATACCGGCTCCGGTCGCGCGCGGCGTACACGGCCAGGTGGTCCAAGTAGAATAATTCTCAAATTAGCGATCATGGCACGATTCTCAACATCAAACATGAGAAATTCACGGGTTGAGAGCGAGAGAAGTTGATATTGCTTCAAATTCGTTGATTCCAACTTCATTCTTAACTCATTCTTATTCTTTCACATTACGCGTCTCGGAATCGCTAAATTGTGCGATAGTGAACACCAATGGAAGACCGGAGGGATTTTCCGGCTCGGCAATCGGTTATTCAGCGCGATCCAGAGATCAAAATGACTGCAGCTCAGTGCAACTTGAAGGAACCATGAGCTGCAGGCGAAAATGGTTGTTTTGTGTGCCTACAAAAACTGAGATATTCCTCATATATTCATGTCGAGATATATCTCGCCTGAAAGAGTCAGGTTGAAAGCTGCAGACGTGCAACAGCGTGCAGTACGCGAAAGCCGTTGTGTGCAGGTCCGTCAAGGCGTCGAAAAAGAAATCGTAAGTCAGTGTCCACGCATGGCATAGTCAGGCTTAGAGCTTGGATAGTCACGGAGCAATAGCCCAGTGGGTTGTGTCGCTCTGGAAGGCGTCGTGCAGTGGGCTTGGTAAGAAATATATCAGCGAGGTCTTCGGTTCGAATACCATGAGTTGCGCAGATGTTTTGGATTTTATTTTCGCTGGCGCCGCGCCCTGCTATGACACATCTATCACCGCTTATGCGCCTCGGCTCGTGTCAACTTGGAATGGTTTCAAAATTTCTCGCGTACTTTTTGCAACCCATCACGAATGACATTAGAATCATTCTAAGATCTCAAATCTTAGAATTATCTTAGGAGCGACAGGGTGCCGTGTATGTTGCTCTGGGGCGACAGCTCACACGCATCTATCACCGCGCGCGGCCATCTAACAAGCTCTGAACGCCGACCGGCCCCGCTCACACGCGCGCACACCAATCTCTGCGAAATTGCATCATGACGCGTAGCGTCCTTGCACGCTCATCTGCACATGGCCGTCCGACGCCCTTCGGCCGTGCGCCGACGCACTGTCATTCCCGGAAGGCCAGGTTCGTGCGCACCCCACCGCACACTCCGAACGCCACCATCATCCGCTGGGCCGCGGTGCGACCGACCAGTGTGGGCAGCTCAGGGTCGCGGCGCAACTGCGTCCGAGATGACCTTTCACAGAATGCGCGCGCGTTGGATTCTGATGCACGTCAAGCATCCAAGGGCGCTCCTGACCACCCGCGCTCATCTTCCGTGTCTTTCCCACTCGGCCGGCGCCGTGATCATGCAAGCACACGGACAGAGCTTGAAAAATTTAATCCTGATTAGGTGCCTTGTGACAGAGCGTAAAGCGGAGCGGGTGCGTAGTGTACAGGACGTGTGTATCGTGCAGGCATGCTCGTGCGTAACAGCGACCATCGGATATGTGTGGTATGCATTAAGTGATGAAATCGTGAGGCAATGGTTACATCCTCCAAAACCCAAAGAAACTATCGTATACCCAAAACTATCCAAAAACAAGTGCACAGGGACAGACAGCGAACGAAGAGAGCATTAAACCTTCTCCTCAATCGAGACGCCGTCGGTCTCTTTCTGCGGCGCGCCGCCCTGCACGTCCGCGACGTGAATGTCGTTCGCGAGGATCTCGCGGCGGAACGCGTTCGAGCGGATGGGCGTTGTGTTCTGGTAAAGGTAATCGATCTGCTCCAGCGAGAGCCCCTTGGTCTCGGGCACGCAGAAGTAGGCGAAGACGATGCAACAGAAGCACGTCGAGCCCCAGATGAAGAACACCTTGGCCTGGAGGCCGGCGGAGCCGGGCGCGACGTTGACGAGGTAGGGCGTCGCGTATGCGATGGCGAAGTTCCAGAGCCAGTTGGACGCGACGGACATGGAAAGGGCCTTGGCACGGACGTTGAGTGGGAAGATCTCGCCAACAATGACGAAGGCGATGGGGCCCCAAGTGGAGGCGAAGAACGCAATGTAAATGCAGACGAGAGCGATGAGACCCTGCTGGCCACTCTTGTTCTCGACGGAGATGGTGACACCGATGATGGCGATGAGGAACTCGCACACGCACATGCCGATGGCGCCACCGATGAGCAGCGTGCGTCGGCCAAAGCGCTCAACCCCCCACATGCCGGGCAGGGTCATGAACACGTTGACGATGTTGGTCGCGACGGAGATGAGGAAGGGGTTGTGGATGCCGGAGTTCTGGAAGAAGGTCGTACCGTAGTAGAAGATGAAGTTGATGCCGGTGAGCTGCTGCCACGTCTGGATGAAGATACCGGTGAGAGTACGGAAGAGAATCTTGTTGTAGCCGGGCTTGAAACAGTCGAGGTATGAGCTCTCGCCGAGCTCCTCCTCAGCGTGCAAGTTGGCGCGGATCTCATTGAGCTCAGTGGTCACATCCTCGTGGTCCGTGGGGAGGCTGGTGAGGCGGGACAGCGCCGCGGCGGCATCGGCATCACGACCTTTTTTGATGAACCAACGGGGCGACTCCGGGAGGAAGACCATGCCCAAACTCAGGACGGCGGCCCAGATGAACTGGACGGCGATGAGGATACGGTATGAGGAGTGGTCGGGGCGGTTCTGGGTGGCATTGGCGATGACGGAAGAGAGGAGGAGACCGATAGTGATGGCCCACTGGTAGGCAGAGACGACGGCACCACGAATCCAGCGAGGGGAGCACTCGGACTGGTACATGGGGATGAGGGTGGAGACGAGACCGACACCGAGACCGGCGAAGACACGGCCAACGACGAAGAGGGCCATCGCCGTGGAGGCGGTCTGCATGGCGACACCGATGGAGAAGACGAGGCAGGACAGAATGATACCCCATTTACGACCGAGAATATCACCAACGGGAGCAGCAAAGAGGGCACCTAGGCATGGCGTGAACACGAAAGTAGCAAGACGACAGCGGGAGATGGAGCTTACCGAAGAAAGTACCCGCAGAAAGGATGGACACGACAAGGGACTGCTGCGAAGAGCTGATGGCATAGCCCGATGGGTTTGTCGTGCTGACTTCGACTGGATGGCCAAAGGTCTTGAGCCAGTCAGGCATAGCCTGGATACCACTGATGGTACCGGTGTCATAACCGTAGAGGATACCACCAAAGGCAGCGAAGGAGGTCTGACGCGACAATAGCAATGAGCGACAAGATGGATGACAAGAGGTCGAGAGTAGCTACCATGAGAATACCGGCGACGGCATTCTTGGGAGCGTTGGCGCCGATGCCATTGCCTGTAACTACTGCACCGCCGACCATGGTGAACAGAGGGATGGACGCAAAGGCGCTGTGCGTGGACGGTGGACGAGGGAGGGAAGACGAGCGACCGTTGGGAATGCATGGCGGGAGACGCAGGATTTTATACGGCGGGCGTGTCGCGGTAGACGCGTTCGAACAAACGAGCATGCACATGCTTCCTTCGACCACCATACCTGGTCCCCCAGACACTGCCTGTCCCGCTACTCACCTGACTGCCGTCCTCGTGGAGCGTGCCTGTCCCGATGCCTTTGTTCCTGGCCGCATCTTTTCACCACAACGCCTGCCCCGCGTCTATACCTGTGCCGCGCCTCTTTCCCCACCATTCAGCATGCGTCGCTCAGCCTGAGAAATCATGAAGCCGCAACCAAAAGGCTAATCGACACGCGCACCTCCATTCTCGGTCCGAATGGATGCCAGTCCATCCCTTCACGACCGATCTCCCCAACCGACCCCGCGCCCCGCCCCCGCCCCCGCCGCATCATCCCACAGAAGTCCCACAGAATGGTCCCATTTGATCGCCCCGACTTGCCATCTAACCGGCTCCGGCTCCGGGTTCCGCGCTGTCTTCGCACTCTGCCCTGCCGCGGCCGGCTCTTCGGTACAGCCTCCGTGTCTGCGTCGGTCGCCGGCGTGCGCGTCCATTTTCTAACGTCGTACGGGAAACGAGTCCCACAGTGCAAGCTCCGGTCCGTTTGAGGGGCGAAATGTACCGGGGAATGCGTCGAACGGCCTTGGCGCCCTAGCGGTTGTATCCGAAGGCTTTGCGCCTCGTAACGCGTACTGGTTCGTAACGCGCGATAGTATTCGCGTAGTGTATGGCATCCACTACGCTCGTGGCGTGCGAAATAGTTGTGGACACGCCCAACGAGTTCGAGATTCAACTGAATGCATGAGACGAAGCGACGTCGCGCCCGCCCCATTCCAATCAGCATCACGATGGCGCACGGCCCCCACTGACGACTGCCGTGATGCTGTCAAACAAACACCTATGACAGAAAATGGTGTGCGAACCCACTGTGCCCAATTCGTGATGCACTTCACACCCGGCAATCGCCCCGACGAACATTAAACGTGGACTTCGAATCCCGGCCGACCCTGCAGATCTGACGTATAAGGTGTGTCTACCGCCTCCGGGCCCAGGACTGGCAGTGCTTCGGGCTTCGCGCCGTGGTGTAGAACGCGGCATACTTTGTCGCGACGATGACGCGATGCCGCAGAAGGACGTCGGATACACCGAGATTAGGACGCGAAGTGGGCGCGCCGGTTGCGGTTGTGGGCGGCGGGAAGGGGCGGGCCGACGGCGCGGAGGGAATCAAGACTCTAAGGTGAAACCTGAAGCCTGGAGGCGGGGTTCCAAGGTACTAACCCTGGGCAGCGGGTTACCAGAAATCTTGCACCAGCGGCATCGATAGCCTATACAGTTTGGCGCGAAGCAGCATCACAGGGCGTCAAGATACCGCGAAATGAAGCCATAACTTGACGTTTGAGTAGCCGCGCCGCGCCTGGACCTACAAATTCCAACACCGCGCCCCGCGACCAGACTTGCAACCCATATGCCTCATGACCGCCCGCCCGTCCTCGAAGTCGGAGAAGCACGTTAGGGCCTGCGCTTCGCGGTCCCGGCACGTCACATGAGGGCTCGAGCGAGATCGCTATCTTGGCTCCGTACCAGCCCGGTGTGCGGCAATGCGAGTTCCTAGATGGATGGTAGGCGGGCTGTGTGGTGGGCGCATCGAGGAAATGGTCCGCGGAGTTTCTGTGGTTCTGTTCAAGGGTGGAGCTTGGGATGACACAACCACGACGATGGATGCGGGCATTCCTCGTTTCTGCGCCGGGGAGTAATTACACCGCGGAAATGAACCGACTCGCCTCAGCACCAATGGACATCCCTTGCATCGCCTAGATTGAACAGACAGATGTGACAGATTTCCATTGTTCCAAGCTTGCGACATGTATCGCGGCTCCAAGTCGACCAGTGTCCAAGCCAAACAAGAACTTAAGTGTCCCAACGCGCACCCTCGGCGTCCCATGTGATTTGTCTGAGGGCCGAGGGGGTTTAGGCGCTCTCAACGAATTGCACAGAGTTGGTGGTAGTACAGCCTGGATCCATCCTCCGATGATGCGGGACACTTGCGGGACGTTGGTAGCGGTCTGGTAACGGACTTGGCGGGCGGAGCTCATGACAGCTTGCGACGTTCTGCACTGGACGCATGATCATGGAATAGCTGGCCACAGGCGACCATGGAATGTTCATCTCACTCTAGAACTAGTAAATCAGGGCACTGCCCGATGCATCAAAAAGCCCTAAGAACTTACCTTCATACGAACCCCCCTCATCCACAGCTCCGTGACAGACCATCCGAATCGTGAACCGACCCGAGCTACCCGGAGCCGACCAGCCAGCCCGCCAGGCGGCGTCGCACTCAATCACCCGCAATTCGAAATTCGCGCCGCGGTGCACGGGGGCGCATCCGCCGCCACATGCACCGTCGCTTGCGTCCCGCCATCAATTTGAAATCGCCCCGCGGGGCAGGGTCTGGTTCTTGCACGCCTGCCTGTTTCGGCGCGGGGCGCGTCGGGCGAGGTCGGGCGGTGCGAAAAATGCGTTGGGACGGGTTCAGCCCGGTGAATGTTGCCGGGGAGACGATGGACGTGGCAATGCGGGGATGGCCCCGGATTTTGGGGATGCGGGGGAAGTACCGGAAGCCGCGCGAGGAGGTGAAATGTGGTACGTTGCCGTGCAACGTTGGGTGCGCGGCGTCATGATCAGAGGGACGGATACGCCGTGGGTACTGATGTGGGCAACCCTGTGCCAGGTGGAGTGCGCCTGCGAGAGGCGTCGTTTCCTTTTCTGAGATTGTGCGTCCATCGATGTGGGCGCGCGCCAACGCGCGGCGAACCTCGTCGCGGTACCGTGCCGGCTAGCTGGCAGCATTGATCACTACGCGTATAGCGGGATGATCGCATTTCGATCGACGTACGGCCGGTGGGGACTAATAGGGTAGAAGGTTGTCGGCCACCTGTGCCAACGGTAAAAAAGCATTCGTTTAACAGGGTGGCTCGGGTGCCCGCTACAGGAGTAAACACCAATGGTTTATGTTCAGCACGAATGTCAAACAGGGCGCAAGATGCACAGAGTGTATAGCCACTTACGGCTAGGTAATTATGGACGGCCCCGCCGGAGACTCGGATGGAGTTGTGTAAATGAAGATGGAGCATGCGAGCCTATTGCTGCCGGGGATCAGATGACTGCAGCATTGTAGATTGGCTAACAAGGGCATACCCATTGGTACAAGTTCCCTGAACGTTGAACTGTAGAGGATATTACGAGCCGTAAGCAAATCGCGCGATGGGTAATTCTGATCGTGAAAGAGGAACTTGACTTGTTTGACCCATAATTGAATTATATGACACGGCACAAAAAGAGAGTCATCTGCGAAAGCACTCAGGACAAAATGAGGTGAGGAAGACGCACATGGTACATTGTTATCGCATGGAAGCAGAAGGACGGCTGGTTGCATAATGTGCATTTCGACTTGGATCAATTAGTAGCTAGTAGCAAGGCACGTAAAAACTTAGAGTTGGGGATGTACACATGGCTACTATGTCAGGGTCCACCTGCGTGAGCAGAATTAGCGTATGTGAGGCCTAAAAGCAAGAGAAAGGCAGCCCTTTGAGTTGTATGGAATATGCACCAAACATGCTCTCGATGGCCTCGGATTGGACTTCCGGTTGCATGAAAGAGGAAATTGGAAACAGAGCGCGATGAGATCTCAAAGATCTCCTCGAGTCGTAGTACGTCCAGCCCTGTCCAGCCTGGACGGATGGTCATCATCTGACCTTGTTCCTTGTTATCACGTCTCACCATTAGCTAGAATGATCGAGATAATTAAGCAAGCCGTTCGTAAACGTACTTATACAGTCTAGACTTTGCGGCATGATAGGCTTCTCGTGAGCCCTCGGTACCTGACACCACCAATGATCTTGACTGTCCAGGAGAATGGCAGCCAGAATGGTCGTTATGACATGCGACCGGTGGCCCTCGAGGTGTCTACTCAGGCAAACCATGAAGCTAAAGTTGCTGAAGTTTCCCTGGGCACCTTCACCTTGTGAGGTTCCAGCAAGATAAATTAGAAAATACCACAAGGGCGCAGCTTTTGCTGTCCCACTCGCTTTGGGTTGACCATAAAGACCGTCCTTGAGCTAGCGTATGAGCGACCCTCCCATCAGAAAATGTATGGTGCGTACCCGAGTAGTCGAATGTGGTCATTGGACAGATTACTCGAGGTATGCTGCTAGTCATCGTGTGTGGGAGATGTGAGTATGCGGAATCAAAAAACATCAAGTCCGAATTCATCGCTTGTAGAAAGCTACGCCCAGCTGCACCTGAAAGCTTCGGGCTGACATTGCCGCAAGACAAAGACGAATTATGGATTTTGCTCTGAAGCGCAGGAGCACCGACGAGAGATGCCGCTCGCTTGGATAGAATTAAATGGGGATGAAGCGGACAGTGAAGATGACAGCGAAACTCTTCCAGCACAAAATCGTACGTCAGCATATAGGAAAACATACGGCAACAGGAAAAGCAGAAACACTAAATATACACACTGTTCCCTTACAATGGCGCGATGTCATGCACCATATAATTGTCTGCGCCGCGCAATGCAGCATTCTATCCATCTAGTTCTTCTTATCGCCTTCATCGTGGAAGTTGAGGGAGATAGAGTTGACACAGTGCCGCTCGTCAGCTAGATAGTAGCCATAAGTCTTTTTTGTCTAAGACCTATGGCCTAGAAGCATGGTATGAAAAAAGCTCACTTGGAGTATCGAAACCCTCTCCTTTAAAGACGTGGCCAAGGTGACTACCGCATGCCGTGCATGTTATTTCGATGCGAGTCATTCCCCAAGACCGGTCCTCATGTCTCGTCACGGCGCCCGGAATAGCTATCGACAGTCATGAAAATGATAAACAGCATAGCTTGCATAGTTCGAAATACCATCAAAGAAAGCGGGCCAACCACATCCGCTACTGAACTTGGTGGTGCTCTTGTAGAGAGGGGTGTCGCAAGCTCCACAAGTGTAAACACCCTCGCCCTTGAAGTTCTCGAATTTCCCGGTCCCAGCTGGCTCAGTGCCCTTCTCACGGAGGACACGGAACTGTGAGAGGATCAGTAAGAGCACAACATAGACCGTAACAACAAGATCTTCACCTGCTGAGGAGAGAGTACGGCGCGCCATTCGGAATCAGATTTCGTCTTGGATGGATCTGCCATGATGCGACGAGTCGTGAAAAGCTGACGACTGTGTGAAGCTAAACGACGGCAGTTTCTGCTGGCGAATTTATATCTAGGCGACGCGGGGGCTATCCTGCGCATGCAGAAGGATGAATCAGGCTGTACCGCAACCAATAGGGCGGGCTGGTAAGCTGCTGAGCGGAAGGGCGTATGTACGCGCCATGCACGTGAAGCGCCACGTGATGCAGCCGATCCGCCCGGGACGAAATTTCGTTTCTTCGCCGCCGTCCGACGTCTTCTCGTCGTCGTTCTCAACGTCCACCACGCGATGCTGCCTTGTCACCTCCGTCGGTCCATTCCCGCGCCCGCAGCTCTGCGCGCCGTAGCGCATGCTCACCGTCGACCCGTTTACCCGCCTCCCTTCCGGATACCTGGCACGCTGCCAGCGGCGCCCTTCCACTCGTCGGCGCGTCGGAACGACGAGCTTCCCAAATCTCCCTTCCAGACCTTCGTGGATGTGCTGAAGGAGGAATTGCGGAAGAACCGGGAGCTACAGGACAATGTGAAGCAATTGCAGGGTGACGTGGATAAATTCCAGGACTCAGAGGCCATGAAGAGAGCAAGAGAGACGTATGAACGGGCTCGTGTGAGTGCTTTTTGCGGAACCTCAGAAATATAGGATAGTTGCTCATGGTACTTTCTAGTTAGCATCCAGTATCAAGGAGAACCCTCGGCTGCGTGCTGCCGCAGAGGAGCTCAGGAAGCGAGGTGTCAAGGTAGGAGACGCGGTATCAGAGGCGCTCAAGTCCATGGAAGAGAGCGAACTTGCAAGAGCGGTATGCAAAGTTTTACACTGAAACGAGGTCTTGATATTCATTCCATGTTCCCAGATTTCTCGAGCATCCGCTTCCATTTCCTCGACCATTGCGTCAACAACCGAGCCTATTCGGAACACAGCGGCATACAAGTCGCTCTCAGAAACACTCGTAGATGCATTGGATGACTCAGGAACTGCCAAGCATGCTGGGTTTGAAGAGAAGGAGGCCAGGCGCAAGAGACGGCAGGCGCGGCTCGCAAAAGCTGGAAAAGAGGGCCGCTTGAAACCCCGAGCAGCTGCAAACCCCGAGTATGTTTAATGCTATCCATCAAGGAAGCTGCTGCTAATCCTGGTATTTCGCGTCACAGCGCAGGATCTGCACTTGTCCTGCATGCTTCCTCTCCCCGCCAGGAGCGCTGGCAGAAATTGAAGGAGACAAATCCGGTGCTCCAGTATTTCGCCTCATTGCGTCAGTCCTACGACGAATCAGAGAACCCTGTTGTTTCTTCCCTTCGCTCTGTTACCTCTACCATCGGATCCTGGTTCGATGAGAACGAGACCGCTCAGGTCCTCCGTGCGATGAAAACTTTTGATCCTAGCTTTACGATGGAATCCTTTGAGCGGGAGTTGAGAGAATACATCGTTCCGGAAGTCGTCGACGCGTACTTGAGTGCGGATCGAGAGTCCCTGAACGCATGGTGCAGTGAAGCGGTCAGTCCATCTCATCTTTGTTCTTGCTTCATGACATCTCAATATCTCTGCGTTTCAGACATACAATGTTCTGTGGGCAACAATGGAACAGTATCTCCGCCAAGGCCTAGTCTCGGACTCCAAGGTCCTCGACATTCGCCAGGTAGACGTGAATGCGGGCAAATTCCTCGAGAACAATGTCCCGGTGTTCGTCATCACTTTCGCAACCCAAGAGGTCTTGCTCTTCCGTAATGTTGCAACCGGCGAGGTCGCAGTAGGCGCAGAAGACCGCGTTGAACAGTGCCACTACGCTGCAGTCATCACGAGGGTAGAGGAAGAGCTGGAGAACGAGGTCACAGGCGGCTGGAAAGTCGTAGAGGTACGTCAAGCTGATCCCCCGATCTCAACTTTTGTGCGTTGGACTAATATGGCCTCCTTTCATAGATGGCACGCCGATCATCGCGTGCATACCTCTAAACCAGGTGATATCATAGCCACGCCGACCCGGGACGCAGCCCTCCCTATCTTCGCTCTCTTTGCCTAAAAGTTGTCCAAGCCCGCTACCCCAGGCTATTCTTGCCCTCTATCCTCACGCACATATACGCCATACCTGGCACTTACCCACACATCGCATCCGCAACCACCACTCGGGATATACATATCTTATCTGTCGCATCCGCTCTCATTTAGAAATGGGTTAATGCAATAATGATGCTTTCTGTCCGAGCAAGAGCTTTCTAAGCAGTGAGCACACTTAAAGGTGAGATTTGCGTGCAGCGTTTGCCAAAGATCTGTTTTGCAGAAGGAAGTCTAACGGCTAATGTCCGGGAATGCGGAAGAATCCCTCGGAAATGAAGTCTAACTGTATTGCTTGTCCTACATGCTGTATTCAGCAGCTATAAAGGGATCAGTGCATGATCTATTGCCATCTTCCTCGCTCATGTAAAGAAAAGGCCAAGGATTGTCGAGACTGCTGTGCGATTAGATCTGATTTGATTGACTTCAACTTAATTCAACCTAGACCCCTCATGCAAAGGGAGGAATACGGTATGCCGAGATACTAGCGATGCGTAAACAAGGATAACGAAGGGACCTGGTACGCCGTGAAAGGGAACATCAAAGCGGCGTAAGATAGATGGCGGTAGGGTAATCATGGAGGGATGCGAATTGAGGAATTATTTATACAGCGCAAAAGAAGCGGGGCATGAAAGCAAGGAGAGAAAGCGTGACGGGGTAGAGGTGAGTCTAGAGACCCTCCATGTTCTGCACGAGCTCGTCGAGCTCGGCCTTGGATGCGCGGTACTTGTCTTGTGCTTCCTATAAGGGGAAATAGATTAGATTATGTCAAGGGCAGTGAATGGACCGACAGCAGACGCACCTCGTATTTCTTCTCCCACTGATCGCGCTCCTGCTCGACGCGCTGTACTTGACGTTCAAAGTGTTCAGCTTTAACGTCGACCTGTCTGAGCCTGGAATGGCGCGTTACAGCGATCAGTACATCGCTCCTAGATCGCGGGCCGCGCAGATAATTCAGGATGAACGCACTTCTCCATGGTCTCCTTCACGTTCTTCTCCGCAGCGTCCAGTTCCTCTTCGAGAAGTTGGATCTTGCGCAGCAGGCCCTCGTTTGTGGATTTGCTCGCCTCGCCCTCTTCTTGCGCGACCTTCGCATCGGTCAACTTGCTCTCCGCCTTCTCGAGATCGGCGTCGAGCACGGAGAGCTTGTGCTGCAGAGAAGTGATCTCCTGATCCTTCTCCAAGAGTGCCTGCTCGTACTTCTTATTCTTGGCCTCGGCCTCCTCCGCTCGGGCGACAGCGTTGTCGGCTTCGGTACGCAGAGAGGCGAGTTTCTGGACAAACGGGAGCTCCAGCGCTCTGTAAATTGAGACAGCGATGCGCACACACCTCCTTGATCTTCTCCATTGTAAGCTGCGAGTGTCTGTAGGTGGTCTGCGGTTCAAGAACGATGTGCAGGGACAGTGGGTAAGGGTACGGTGCTGTAAGAGTATCAGCGGAGCTTTAAACAGCATAGATGCGTGGGAAAGACCTTGCTGGTACAAGCGAATCACGTGGATGACTTTGGCGCTCACGGATTCTGGGCGCCAGATCAGGTCAGGCCGAGCTTCCCCTCACATTCGCGTCCTACACTCCTTGCCCTTCGCCTCTCCGTTCTGCATCCGTCGTCTCCGCGGTAATTACAGGATGACAAGTCCTGTAACACAAGAAGGTCGGTTTCTTTTCGAATCTATGTCGCGTGCGCGCTCATCGCGCGGGATTTCTGCCGCAGAGCTTCCTATCCTTGAAGCAGTCATCAAGTTCGTATCGTCCATTCCTTCTCTCGTGCGCCCGTGGCTGATTCCAGGACAAACAGTATCCGGAACCGTCTGACGGCTCTAAAGAAAGATCGAGGGCAGTTTATTAAACCTTCCGACGTCAATAATCTTTACCAAGCTATCATCAAACAAGGTGCGCAGCGTATCTTTGCTGAAGTCCCGCAAATTTCTCCCCGCTGCCTCAAATAATTCATCCTCATTGATTATAATTCCACAGTTACCAAGCTTAATGATGTACGGGACGATGAGACGACGTATAACAACCGTCTGGACACCTTACTCGCCGATGTCTTCAATCTACTGTCGCTTTTCTTCCTCACAATTGGGAAGACGAAGGAAGCGCCTGCCACCTATTCTCAGCTTGCCAGTATGAGGGTAAGTCCACATCATTCTCTAAATTGCCGCTAGCATTCCATATCGGCCGAAGGGTGCAGTATGAATAGAGAGAAGTTCATATCTCTCTTTCTCCGCCGGAAACTGCCACTTCCCCTGACCAGCTGTCCTATAAAGAAACTTCGGCAATACTCCCTCTGTTGCCTGACCCCACTTATACTCCCTCCTCTAGCAAATACTCGATCACATGAATGAGTCTGCCGTGTATAACGAGTCCGACCTCGCGCCATTCCACCGACGGCTCAACGAACTCCGTAATATCATCAAGCACGACGCGGAGAGCGGAAAACATCCCGAAGCCATGACCAAGCTGCTTGAACGGCAGCTGGGAGAATGCGGTGCGCATCTCTTTCACAGCACCACCTGGCATGTTCCCCTGTGAAGCTCGTCTGCACGGAATGCGAACTGACGACCCCCTTCCATTTTTAATGTCCAGAGTCGAAACTACGTTCACTCCAGGATTCCCTTTCCGTTCTCTCAGTCGAACTGATTCCAATACACGAGAAGCTCGTCAACATCCGGCGACGCCTCGTAGCCCTTGCTGCAAAAGAAGGTCCGACCAACAAGGCAGAGCTCAAGCCCTTCCAAGAGGAGCTACGAAAAATCGACTCGTTGAGTGCATGCGCCCTTCCCAGACTGCGTCATACTAATCAGGGTTTCGTCCACTGGCGCTCGTCCCCGCAACTTCTGACCCTCAACGCAATATTCTGACTTCCATTCCACACCCCCACCCTCGTATTTTACCACGCATTGCTTCGTCTGACCACAGCAAGCGCGTCGACGGCAAGTTTCTTGGGCCGGGGGGGATGGTGCCCCCGTCACAAGCCATCTGCTCCTCGCTTCTCGAGGAGTGCTTCGACATCGTGCAGGAGATCCGGGCGCAACAGGAATCCAAGAACGTCGCGACCTCGCTGAAGCCCATCCACGACCGCCTGCAGAGCATCCGCGCCGAGCTAGAGGGCCTCGCGCTCACGCACCGGTGGAGCCTGCGCGAAACCGATCTGTGGAATTATTCGCAGAGCCTGCAGGAGGTCGATAAGATGCGCATCGACGGCAAGTTCGTGGATTCGGAAGGGAACCAGCCGGCGGGGCAATACGTACGTTGAATCGATCGCGTCGCCGATCTGGTGTCACTGATTCGTCTCGACATAGGTGCTGCTCTACCTTCTGCGACGATGTTATGGCGTCATCTATCGATTGCTTTCCTCGAGCGAACCGGTGTCCGAAGAACTCATGCCTATAGTACGTCATTATTGCAGTCACATGTGCTGAACCTGTCTCACGGCACACGCAGGCGAATAAGCTGTCGACAGTGAAGAAGTGCCTAAACGAAGTTCTCAAGTACGGTGGCCCTTTCAGTCCCCGTGATTTGTATCCTGTACGTTCTCCGTTTCTTTTGTTCACATGCTATGTTGTTTCGTTCTTGAATGCGCAGTCTGGTTGCGGGTCGCTGACTGATATTACCGTGTAGTATCAACTAGCTTTGTATCAAATCGATTCTATGAGGAAAGAGGGTAAATTTGTGGGCATCGACGGGAATATACCGGAAGGCCAGGGCATCGTAATGGCACATCTAAACGAATGCCACGAATTGCTAGAGATGGTCAGTCATTCGTCATTCTTATTCTACAAAAGTTTCTGACTCATCATATGTACAGCTGAAGCAAGCTATGAACGAGAACGAAGAGGAGGACTACACGGAAGACGACGATGGCGCGGAAGACTCAGCGCTGACCTCGGACACGGGAGAGTAGCCGCAGCGCTTTCCTGGCTCATATTCCGTCTTTCTACGTCTCTCGTCTAGCAGCCCCCATCCCTAGCGTTATCAGTGCGGACTACGCAACGGAGTTGTCTCGTGTACACTCCCCAAACTTTTGTCGCACTAGCCTTTCTTCCTTTCTGTGGGCCACGGTGTACCGTATGTGCTTCCGGCTTCGTATCCACCCACACCACCTATGCTACTGTGTACACCTCAATCTGTCTTGTAGAATTTTGGAATTTTTTACTCTTTACAGTGAGAATGAAAACCATTCACTGTATGTCCAAATTATCTGGCGGTTTACTCGCACCGAGATGATGGTCCATCTCCACGACATACCAATAGCAAGAGCAATGGGTTTATCACAAGTCTGACCTGATTGGAGTTTGAAGGTCAATGGACTTTGTATGACCAGGTAAGTTAAAAAGTGAGGGAGACAAGGCGGCCCTGTCGTTCCCAATCGGGTGCACAGAATACAACCGAAATGTCATTCGTCACGTCGTGAGGCTGGAAATACAGAAAACATGCAGAAGTAGGCAGTAGTAAGACAGTAGATTACACATCATCTAATAGTAGTGGATTGCATTTGTAGGTGTGCTGCGTGGTCCATGGCGTGCACAGCGTCCGAGTCTCCCCCCTCATCTCTCCCTCACGGATTCGGCAGCGGCAGGTCGACGATGCCCTTCAGCCCGTTATTTGCCCCCGGCGGCAGCGTGCGGGACAGGTTCTCCGGACTCAGCATCCCGTCCCGGAGCCGCGCGTAGTCCTCCTCGCGCGCGTTCTCCGTGAGCTGGCTCGACATCCACCGCCCCGCCGCATCGAGGGGGTCGACGCCCGTCATTGCGAGCCCGTTGCTGTGCTCCCACTGCGCGGTGCGCGCGGCGCGGCCCTCGTCGTCCGAGTCGAGCTCGACCTCGTTCGAGGACGTGGGCGACGTCTTCCACGCAGGCTCCAGAAAGTCGATGTTCTGGGACGCGGTCTGAAACATGTCGGCCGCGCCCTCGGGCGGCACCTCCATGTACGACGGGAGCTGGTCGTCGAGCGGCGGCGGGGACGACGACTGCGATGCGGATTCGGACGGCGGCGTCGCCCAGCGGCCGAGCTTGTCGTTCGAGATGATCGACGTGAGATCGTCTAGCGAGCCGAGCTGCGACGGATTCGACGGCCGCGGCTCTTCTGGCGGGGTAGGTATCTGGCTGCTGATGTTGATAGAGACTGGCGTCTCGGTGGCATCGTCTTCGACGGACTGCGAGCGCGCTGCTTGGATCTTTGCGTATGTCTTTCCGCCGAGCGGCTTGCTCGAGCGCCGCTTATAGAACAACAGGTATGCGTTGGCATTCTGTAAACATTATTAGTCAATGGTAGAAAGGCCTCCACAGATGGACATACCACTGCAGCCTCCGGTCGCGAAGACGTCACAAACGAATCGTCGAAATGATACCACTGGTCGGTGACGTGATTGTACGAATAAGCGCGATAGTGCCCCCCGCCGAGCCCGCCGAGATGCTCGTCAACCGCATACAGATCATACACCAGCGGCTCGTCCAGATCGTCCAGACCCATCGCCGATACATCGACGCCCTGCTCCTGCAGTGCCTTCGCGACGAGGCGCTCCTGCGCCATATCCGTAAGATCGAGGCCCTGCACCGGAAAGTCAACAAACGTCTCGATCTTGTCGCGCAGCGCGCGCGAGCTCGAGAAGCGCTTGAGGTGCACGACGAGCACGTCGGGCATGCTCCACACGTCGAACTTCTTCGTCGCCTGCTGGTGCTTCTTGCAGCGCGGGCAGTACCACAGGTCGTCCTCGCCGAGCTGCTCCTCGCGCGTGAACTCGTCGAGGCAGTCGCGCAGCGTGATCCCCGCCTCGCGCTTCGCCGCGCCCACGCGCAGCGCCGCCTCGTACTCGGGATGCGTAAACGTGTCCCACGCGCCCGCCTCCCACCGCGCGTGCTCCCACCGCGACGCGTCGTCGCCAAAGTAGTACGCCTTGGTGTTCTCGTCGAACTCGAGGAACAGCGCGTCGTGCGCGCGCAGCAGCGCGCCGTCCGCGCCCGCGGCCTCCTGCCGGCTCTCCCACGTCTCGTATTTCTGCCCATGCGAGCCGTATCCGCCAAAGCCCGCGCCAAAGTCCTTCGTGTTGCTCTGCAGCCGCAGCGCGAACACGCCCGCCTTGGGCCCGACCCGGCGCAGCTCCGGCGGCTCCACGACTACGGCGGCGTCGTCGTCGAGCACCGCGCTCTTCATGTCCGAGATGTCGCCCTCCTCGACGGTGACGACGTCCCCGTTCTCCTGGATCTCCGTAACGGCGTCCGCGACGGGCGGCGTCGCGAGCGGGATCTGCACCTCCTCCATGGACGCGTCGTCCGCCTCCCACGACCACAGGTCGCGCGCGTGCGCAGTCCAGCGTTGCAGGTGCTCGACGACGATCGTCTGGATGCGCTCGAGGCTACGCGCGTCCTCTTGGCTGACTGCGATGAAGAACGGCTGGCCGAAGGGCGACGGGTTACGGGCGAAGGAGTGCCGCGTCGTCGGCGAGGCCTCGTTCATGAAGACGGGGACGATGAAGGGGTCGTTGTCTGTTTTCTTCGCTGCGTACGAACGCGCCTGCTGCGCGTGGGCTGGCAGCTCATAGCAGGCGATGACGTCGCCGTCGGCCATCTCGCCGCAGAGCAAGCTGTCATCAAGGTTTTTGTAGACACGGTTGGAGAAGAGTTCGACGGTAAGAAGCTGTCGTGGAGGTGAGGCGTAGATCAACGGCAGGAGAAGAAGAAACTCGTACATTGTCGGATTCCGTGCCCATCCAGCGGGCGAGCAGATTGCGGAGGTCCTTGAACGACGCGTCGCGGTTGATCTCGACCGGGACCTGAACAGCAGGCTTGTCGAGATCCCACGGGATGTAGAGAATGGTATGCCTCCACTTCTTCTGCACCGGAAGCGGGAGCGTGAGGTACATGAACGGATCAAAAGTGATCGAGACCTGCAGAACGCGGGAGCGTCAACACTCATCGCCAGCGGAAGCACGAAACCACATACCTTCTGACACTCCGGGCAGATGAGCGTGCTCCGATACTGCCCCTGGAACAAGTCCACGATGACACTATCATTGCGCTTCATATACCCCTCCCAGCTCTCCCGCGCAAGCTTCACAAGCTCAACGTCCCCTCCGCCCTCCCAGTCCGGCTTCTCGACATACGGCTTCTTGAGCACGCGGTTGAGGTCCTCGTGCAGCCCGTCGAGTAGAAACGCGACGAGCTCCTGCGAATCCTGCTGCTGGTACCCGGAGAACTGCGGCGCGAACCGCTGCAGCGCGGACTTGAAGTCGCGCGGAGGGTACGATGTGCTCGTGGACGACGGGGACCAGATGCGGCGCAGCAGTGCGCCGAAGGACTCCGCGATCGCGCCCTGCATGCCGAGCGGGTTGTCGCGGTTAAGCTCTTCTTGGAAGACGCCGGCTGGGGTGGGGTGTGAGGCGGATCAGTGAGCGCTGGGAGAGGACGTACTCAGGAAGTACTCGGAGAGCTCGCGGGTGTGGGCGAGACACTGCAGAGCTGAGTTCATGAAGCATGTGTTGCCCCTTTGCCCCGAACTAAGTACAAAACTAAACGTCAAGAAAGGGCAACTCACATGTTCCCAAGCCCAAGTGTCCCAGGCTCGTTTGTGGGTTTGCGGGGGGCAGTGGCCGCCACGGGCAGCGCGGGCTTCAGCAGCGTCGACGACGCAGGCACGCCGGAAGAAAGCACGCCATTCACAACTACAGACGTGCTGTCGAGCGCAGTCGACGATGAAGTCGACTTTCCAAGCTTGCTGAAGAAGTCGTTATCCTGGCTGAATAGTGGCAGGGGCACATCCTCCACAAGCTTGCCCGTAATAACGGCGCGCTTCGGCTCGTCGACGATCCACATGCCCTCCTTCGCAAACTCGACAACGAAGGCATCATCGGACTCGATCATGGCATCGGCAAGGGTCTTATCGCTCGGCTCTAGGATCTCGGCCGTCTGCTGGATGAGCTTTCCCAATGGGTAGTCGGAGCCGCTGAGACCAGTGCCCTCGACACGCCAGACGCGGTACTCCTCGGTGGACAGTGGCTCGATGGTAGACGCGAGATCGAGGAGCAGGTCCTTCACGCGTCGCGCGGACGAGCTGGTGGTGGTGTACTCGGTGGTGCCGCTCGTTTCCACGGACTCCGGGTCGTCGACGAGGCGGAAGACGCGGAGGCGGGGCGGATGGAGCTCGATCGAGGTCTGCTGCGAGAGGCCGCGGGTGATGATGTTGCGGCGGAGGGTGTACTGAGGCTCACCGTACCTGGAGACAAGATGAACGCACGGGATGCGGCAGATGGGGATCGATGCTCACCAGGCCTTGAAGAGCTCCCAGACGTTCTCCGGGACGTACTCGACATCGACGCCCTCGATGAGCGACCGGCTGAGCTGCCCGTGGCTGTCGAGCAGCGGGGCGTTGTTGACGGGCCCGAGATCATGGACATCCACGGCGCCATCCTTGTCCTGCTCGCCGGTCATGGCCTTTTGCCACCGCCTGAACCACTGGCGCGAGACGAGGTACCAGGCCTCGCCCTCGCGCATCTGACGCTGGCGGTTCTCCCGCACGAACTCGAACTTTTCCTCGGGCGAGAGCTCGGGCTGCGGGGGCAGCGCAGGTGCGGTGGCAATGGGCTGGTCTGTGGACAAAGGCGGGGTGGGGACTGGCTGCTGGGTGTCCATGTCCTGCGTAGCCATGTAGGCGTCGATCTCTGTTGCAGAGGGGTCGGATAGGGGGATGTTTTGCGAATGTGGGCTGGGATGTTGTGCAGATGCGGAGGGGTCCTCGGAGGCGGCGCGTTTGGGGGAGGAAGACGAGGTGGCTGAGTCCATGGACATGGAGCGTTGTCGCTTTCGGGAGACTAGATTGGAGGGGCCGGCGGAGGATGATGGGACGTTCAGACTGTGCATAGCATACGAGAGTGTTGTTATGTACTCCCCGCTGCTTGGCCCTATGTTTTTTGTTCCTCCTCCTTCCCCGACGCGTCGCCCTCTCCGCTCCCTCAGAATACACATTTGGCAATTTCCTCCCACGCCCACTCCCGACGGCGGGCCGACGCATCGTCGCGCGCCGTGCTCTTGCGAACTTCTCCACCACTTGACATGCTGTGTACCTGGGCGATAAGTACCACTCTCATCTACAACAGTTTTTTTCAGGTTGAGTGCTGCGCTGCTGTGATTAGCCCACGCACTCTTCTTGAGCCAAGTGCCGCTCCTATGGCGGTCTGCCCGGTGGTGGCAAAGCGAGCTACTGCATAAATACCGCCATGTCGATTTCACATCCATCTTGCATCGTATTGCAGCCATTCCACACAGCATGCGTTCGAACGCTGTCGCTAACTCACAAGTCGACCCATTATAGGAGATATCGTACGTCGTTCCCTAACCATATCCGCCCACGAAATATATTGTTCTGTATACCACTGAGGTCCTGTCTCTCGTGGATGCGAGGCCACTGGAAAAGACACCGTACGTCCCCACGCTACGACTCGTTCGACCTGCTCGGCCGCGAACTCTACCTAAGGCCAGACGTCGGCCAAGGCATGTCCAAGGAGGACTTACTCACGGACGGTACGCCCCCTCCATCTCTCCGTTGCAAACCCGTGCTTGATCCCGATTCTGCTGGGCAGCGCTGCTCTACAGACTCCACAAGGCGTACACGAGCGACACGTCCGACACGCACTATGCTCGCCGCCTGCAAACAACATGGCACGCCAGACAGGAGCGCGCGCAATGGCGGAGATGATACGCAGGATGAACACAACTTAGGGCTGGGGACCCGGCGCAGGCACACCGCGATGCATCGCGGGCCTGGGCCCTGCTCTCCCAAGCCCGGGCTGCCGTTGTCCCTATCCAACACAAAGCATACAATAGACTCGCTTTACAACAACTGACTTTCACAACAACAAACCATCAAATTTAAGCTTCGGTCGCGAGCCCGGTATTGTGTCGCCACGGCAGCGTAACCTTCCGCATCCAGAACAAGACGCCTTCTTGGGTCCTGGCATCTCCGCTGATGCATGACGTGCACATATGCAGCACAACAATAAATGCACATCCGCATAATAAGGTGCGCGCGGGCGCCTGCAGCGCCTCATACAGCTCTCCTCCTATTTCTACGTCGCCGAGCCACTGCGCCACTCGTCCGACCATGACACCCCCGCCTCTCAGCTATCCAGCCCTCGCGCCTCTAGACGAGCTCAGCAGCTACTCCAGCCCTTCGATCATGGAAGACTTCAGCAGCGTCGCGTCGAGCTCGTCGAATACGCCTTATACGCCCGCCACGAAACCCCTACCCTTACTACCCATGTGTGCACCCACACCAGACGACGCCACATTAGAGCCGCAGGTGGACGCAGAGACGCGCGAGCTGCACCTCCTCGACCAGATCTGCGAGCTGCTGTCTCGCGACCAGCCAAAGGGCGCAGACGGAGGTACTTTGCCACTCACTCACCTTTGTTTGAAGTGGGACTGATGAGTGGCGCGCAGTGATCCAGAACGTGCGGGCGCAGCGTGAGGCGCAGGCGCGCGGGGCGCAGCTCGTGGCGGAGCTGCAGCGCATAAAGAAGAAGGTGCGGGCGCGCGAGCGAGAGGTCGTCGCGCTGCGGAATAGGATTGAGCGGCAGACGCAGTGGGCGGGGCGGATTGAGCGCGAGGGACGGGATGGGGTGCGGTGATCGTGAGGATGGGTGGAGATGTATGATCTGTATGCGGAAGGTGTTCTGATATGTCATGCATTAATTTATGACAAGAAATTCCTCATGCGAAGCTAACCAGCCTCCATCGACGATGCTCCTGGTATTCGGGCACATACCTGCCTTCAAGCGCTCTTTCTTGCCATCCTCCCAAATAGCAGAGGGAAGTGGTGTCTATATGCATTATCCAAGTATATCCTCAAACCGGGTCTACGTACTTTTCTCCCCGCATCGCATCCAAGCAGAATCAAAGTGGAGGTCGTGATATCATGACGCCGCGCTGCCCGCTCACGAGCGGCCCTCCTGGCCGACGTTGGGCGCGCTGCCCCACGCCTCCTGCGTCGCGGCGCGTATGCGCATGCCAATGCTGCCGACGCTGTCGAGTGCAGGGCGGACGTCGAGCGAGAACACGGGCGAACCGTCCGGGAGATCGGGGGCGCTATAATAGTCGATGACGTAGCGCACCTCCTCATTCGTCGACGGCCTCCGCACAATCCAGTCGTGTCGGTCGAACGGCGGCTCAGAGCTACATCACAGACCTATCAAGCACAACCTAGACCACAGACAGAGCACGACGCACCCGAAGCGCGAGGGCAGGAGCCAGCCCGCGAACATGAAGAAGCGGGCCTTGGGCGAGAGCTCGCCGGGGCGGCCCTTGAAGCGCACGAGCTGGAGGTGCTCGGCGGGGTTGATCGCGGCCTCCCAGCGGCGGACCTCGTCCCACGCGCGCTCGTTGAGGAAGTTGTGGATCTGGACCATGGTCTCGACGTGTTCCTCGGGCGTCTCCCAGCCCTTGCGCACGAGCGCGTTGTGGAACTGCTGCGGCGAGGGATACTCCCAGTGCGCGCCGGTGTCGCGCGGGATGGATGACGTCTCGCGCGAGGTGGGGAGGTCGGTGGACTGGTGCGCGGCGGGGGCTTGGGAGAGGGGCGGGAGGTGCGTGGCGGGGTCGAGCTGCTCGGCGTGCATGGGGCACTCGGCGGGGGGTTGGGAGGGTGGTGGGGGATGGCTGGGTGAGGAGGTAGGGTGGTCGACCGGGCAGCCGGATGACGAGGGCGTTGACTTGGGCAGGGACTTGTGGTCGATAGGGCATCCACCCGACGCTGCTGGTGGCTGCGAAGACGATACTGACTGGCCCATGGTGAGATGCTGTGGCTGAGGAGTGTGATTGGGGAGCGGAGGGTCGAGGCGGCAGAGCAGGAGGATGGTAAGCGGGCCAGTAGCGCGACGGGCATTTCAGGCAATTTGCATCCCGGCTTTCGCCGTGCCGTTCTCAACGCGTCTGACGGCGACGCCGCGCTTTCTCTCTCACCGACTCCATCTCATACATACGCAGAATCCTGCAACTCTGAAGACATAACAGTAATCTCGTGAGTAGTTCCACACTTATAATAAACTTAGAGCGTCTTCCGATAAATGACTTCGATCGTCCGGAATGCCCATACATCCCGATCAGCTGAGAGCGTAAGGACAGGCTCTGTGTGAGGTGGACAACTACCTGTATACACCCCCGGAGGATTGTTTCGCACCAATGCTTGTTATTTCCTGCATGTCTGCGTGAAATGTTGTCTTCGTGAAGCCAGGCTTCACACTCCAGAGCTCCTTCCAGTCCAGATCCGATGGGAAGAGTTTTTGAAGGCTTCTCGAGGGTGTCTTCCCTCCCTTCTCCTATGCCTGGTCCATGTCGAGAAAGTCGATGCTTTCCACACGGCGTGCGTGGGATATCGCCCGCTTGCTATGTTCAGAGATGGACGCATGCATCGACCGCGGAGCCAATTACTTCAGGCACCAGGCTGGGGGCGCGCCGGCGCGCCGACCGTGTGACGGGCGGACGAGGGCGTGACAGCACAGGTGACGGGCGTTTACTGAATCGAGGCTCGCGTCGGGCGTCAGCTGGTCCCCGCAGCTCCACCCCTATAAATGCAACGCGCGACGTTAGGAGCGGTCTCGTCCCATCTTTCCCAGGTCATTCTGCTCAGCCTAGATCGCCCATTTTTCACAGATATATCACCATGGGCATACAGAGTGCGTGTCGCCGGCCGGTCGCCATCCAGATTCAAGATGTAACGCGGCGCGGACTGACTTGATCGTTATGCAGCCAAGCACTTTTTGAACGCATCTTCCGCGCTGGTGGTAGAGTCACTTGAAGGTCTTTGCACTATCAATCCACAAGTCAAGCTAGATGCGGAGCAGAAAGGTCGATTTTCTTTGCTCTGGACGAAACGCGAGCGCGATGGACTGATTATATACAGTCGTTTATCTCGCCGAGCCGGATCGTTCCCAGGTTGCGATCATCTGCGGTGGCGGTGCAGGCCATGAACCTGCACATGCAGGATATGTCGGTAAGTATACTTGTGGCTTCAACGCAACAAGTTTGACGTGATTTGAACACAGGCAATGGCATGCTGAGCGGTGAGCTATATGCATAAATGAAGATGTCATTCCGGGCTTAGTCTGCGATGGCGTTCAGCTGCCGTGTGTGGCAACGTCTTCGCCTCTCCTGGCCCGAACCAAGTTCGCCGGGGCATCGAGCTGGCTGACAATGAGAAGGGGTATGGTGCCATCCCTGTTTCCGTGCGCATATACTAACTGCATTTCCACAGGACACTGATCATCGTCAAGTATGAATACTCTAGCACAATTCTAATCATTGGTTGACTCTAGAATGAAGGAACTACACTGGTGATGTACTAAATTTCGGGCTTGCGAAGGAGCAGTTCGCTGCCGAGCACGCGGAGAAGTCCGACCGAGTGCGGTTTTTAGTTGTCGGTGATGATGTTGCGGTAGGAAGGAGCCAGGGTGCAATCGTTGGTCGTAGGTGGGTCCCTTCGTCTATTATCCGATGCACTCGTCCACGTCGCCCATTATATCTGGCACCCCGTCGCGTGCTGGAAGTTGCGTAGATGCTGAATCGTCAGTGCAGGGGTCTCGCGGGTACCGTCCTGGTGTACAAGATCGCAGGTGCCCTGGCCCGTACTGGCGCCAGCCTCGACGACGTCTACAAGACTGCCGAGTACGTTGCAAGCCACACCGCGACCATCGGTGTAGGCTCCGAACATTGCCATGTACGTTTGCTATCGCCTCTACTGTACTCGCACTAAACGGTTCTTTATCGTATAGGTCCCTGGTACCGCCGCGTCGGAATCTCAGCTTGGCAATAACGAAATCGAAATCGGCATGGGTATTCACAACGAAGCCGGCGCGAAGCGTATCTCGCCAGTTCCCTCCCTGCACGACCTTGTCCAGCAGCTCCTCGACCTCCTCATGTCGACCACTGACCCCGAGCGCTCTTTCCTCCCGCTCACGGGCAAGGACGACGAGCTCGTCCTTATGGTCAACAATCTTGGTGGTCTGAGTGAGCTTGAACTTGGAGCCATTGTACGCGAGGTCGAAAAGAGCCTCGAAGGTAGAAAAGTGCGCGTGCAAAGGGTGCTGAGCGGCACGTTTATGGTACGTGCAGACATTTCATCCCATTTCCTTCCTGATTCTAAATGGGTCCTCATACAGACGAGCTTGAACATGCCCGGCTTTTCGATCACGCTCCTGCTCCTCCCATCCAAGGCCGTCCCCGGGCCCCCAGCAGACCTGCTCCTCCGCCTTATCGACGCGCCCACCGCCGCACCCGGCTGGAAGTGGTCCTCCGGCGCACCCCCGGCGCTCGTTGCCACGGTACAGGGAGGACAGCCCCCCGCTGCCAAGGCTGCCGCACCGGCCCATACCATCAAGTTGCGCGCGCAGGACCCATCCGCCTTCAACGCGGGGATTGAGCGCGCGTGCCGCGCAATCGAGAAGGCGGAGCCCGAAATCACACACATGGACAACATCGCAGGCGACGGCGACTGCGGGCTGACGCTGCAGTCCGGTGCGCACGGTGCGTCCTGTGCCACCACATTCCTTACGCCCTAACCACTGACGCGCGCCCCAGCCATCCTGGATGCGCTGCGGCAGGGCAGCGTGGGCGGCGAGGACGTCGTCGGCGCGTCGATCGCGATCTCTAGCATCGTCGTCGACAAGATGGGCGGGACGAGCGGCGCGCTGTACTCGATCTTCTTCTCCGCGCTCGCGCAGGGCCTCACCGCGGCCGCAGGCGGGCGCTCGGACGTCGCGACGCCCGAGATCTGGGCGGCCGCGCTCGACGCGGCGCTCGCGCGCCTGTACACGTACACGCGGGCGCGCCCGCCGTCGCGCACGCTTGTGGACCCGCTCGCGGCGTTCGTGGAGGCGTTCAAGGCGAAGCCTGGTGCGTCGTGCGTTTGTTTCTGTGGTGCGTCTGCTGATGTTTTTGGTGGTTAGCGGACGCGAGCGCCGCGGTTGCGGCGGCGGCCAGGGCAGCGGAGGGGACGCGCGATGTGGAGGCGAAGGCGGGGCGCAGTGCGTATGTCGAGGGGGACAGGCTCAAGAGCGAGCGTGTGCCCGACCCTGGTGCATGGGGCGTGAAAGTTCTGTTGGAGGCTTTGGTTAGTAACTGATCTGGGTAAGGACAAGGACACGTTAGGGAAGAAAGAAGCAAATGAAGTAGTGTGTATTATGTCAACTTGGTGTTGGTCGACGTATGAGGTGCGCGCTGGTCTCTCTTTCTTTGTGTTTCATGTCTGCATATGTGGTAACGACGTATTTTCCAGATGTGCCTACTGCATCGAACAGTGCTATTGTAATTATAAGCGTCAATGGTCCGATGAAACACTATCCAGTCTGTCAGTTGCCTTGGAGGGGGGACTTCATTGCGGCACAATGTAGGTCGGCAGGTGCGAGTTCACCGTGAGTCCTAAATGGACACCGTGGCAATGGTTTCCGTCACCATAGCGAGAATTCTGCATTGGAGAATAAATAAATAAATAAAACAGCCGTCTCAGTTATCAACCCCGTCAAAGTCGCACGCGCCTGCAACATGATCTGGTCGTTCGGTCTTCCCCGTTTCATGATCCTCTGGCCTCGACTCGCGACCAACGGGAACAGGCAGATGTACTGATGAAACTTTGCCCACTGCATCGTGATCGTTGTTGGTTCGTGCCTCGCTATCGGTGCTTACAATCCAAACGCGATGCTGTTCGGGTCTATGCGACAGGATAAATGTGGCAATGTCCGTCACGGTTCCCTATCGCGCTCTTTCCCTTCCTTTGCTCAAGCTAATCTCGCAGTCTTCCCTCCGCATTTTGATAGTCTCCAGGAGTGCTCTACCGACGTGCCACAAACTTGCGATCCTTGTATCCATTCAGCTCGCCTCAATACTGTATCAACACCCTTCGCTCTGATGAGCTCAACAGCAGATCTGGAGTTTGGGTAAGGCTCACGACCAATTGATAGCTCGGTGTGCATAATGTAGTCCCAGCTGACGATCGCGTTGATGATAGAGCCAAACTTATTGCATTCAGTGAGTCTTCACTTACCATCGCTGGGCATCACTTAAATAACTTATCAAAAGCTATCTTCTATTACGACTATTTCATCACTCTTCCCACGGAAGTCACTCGCATCTGGCCGAGGAAGCCGCTCTCGAGGCCCTCCTTGTGGTTCCTCATCAACCGTTATATTCCGTTCTTCGGGAATATTGCGATTGCGGTTTTCTCTAGATTGGCAAGATCTCCAGAGGTAGACCATATTTCCATTGAAGCACTGTCATGTTCGCTAACAGTGTGTGTTACTACCGTCACAATAGAAGTACATAAAAAATCAGAACAAATTCTGAAGAAATGGCTCATCCCTTGCCTATCTCAGCTGCCATGCATACGGGCTTGCTCGACAATTACTGCTCATAGCGAATCAAATCGTCGTATGCCGTACGTCTATCAGAAATGCTCCGAATATATCACAGGACTCACGAAACATGATTGCACAGTACTTCTTGCCTTGCGAACATATGCCCTGTATGATTGCTCTCGAAAGATTGCCTGCTTCATGGTCTGCGCGGCCGTCGCGATGACTACTCTCAGTGGTGTACGTCTGGTCTCGTACTGATTCTATATTATTGCGACTTATGCGAGACGCGTTTAGTGGGCGCTCCTCAATCAACATGATGCCATGGCCCTTGAGGTACAGGGTTGCCACGAGGCTCTTTCGTCCTCGGCGTGAGTCGCCTTTTTTTTCTCGACTCACCTACTCTAATTCCTATCTCCAGAGGTATCCGTATGTAGCCATCTCGCATAGGTCGTAATCTAAATGCCTTCTAACCCTGACGCATCAGACTTGGCGATACTTTGGGAGGCGCAAGCCGTGTTCGATCTCACGATTTTTGTGCTCACTATCCTGAAGACACTGCAGACCCGACGGGAATGTATGGTAGAAAATGTTCACGGGAAGGGGCTGGAATTGACAGACGTCATCTTCCGTGATGGTTAGCTGGTCATGAAATGCTGACTTTTCGGACCTTGTCTGATGACCTTTTATCACAGGTGCTTTATATTTTGCGTAAGTCTTTATCACGCCTTATCGTCGTTTCATGATGCTTTGCGAGTAGATTGATAGATCGTCTCAGCGCCATGGTGGTCTGCAATACTGCAAATATTCTAACTTTCTATGTACGTCTTGAGCTATCAATTATTCAAAAATCTGACAGGACGCCTACAGCTTGCGGAGGTCTGTTCCTTACCCCCGTATCTTTCGTTGCAGGCTAGAATTAATAATTATATTAGCCCGTCCTAAAAGGCTTTCTTTCGACTCCGGCGAGCTGGTACGTCGCATATCCATCTCGACCGCTCATGGACATACACCTGAACTCGACCAATCCGCAGCATCTCGGTGACACTCATGTCCCGCCTGATGCTCAATCTATACGACTCGGCTTCCACACATACCGACGGTATCATTGTTTACGAGCTGGCATCAGTTTCCCATCCAGCATTAGCAGGAGCATCTGTAAGCGGTCCATCGGCCAAGCCGCATGTCGTTCACAGTCCGGAGGAGGGCACAAATAGCCCGTATACGGAGATTTCGATTATCGAGCACGTGGTCGGGATGGATGATATTTGGGATATACAGCATACTGCAGAGTCGTCGTCTTCATCTGTTGCATAATTCCAACCTCGTGCATGGATAGTACAGCTGGGGTCGTGTCATTGAGAAGAATGAAACGAATGAAGTGAGTAGTGTATCTTATCGTCCACTCAGGCGTTGATCGATGTCGAGGTGCGCGCTAGGCTCCGGTTCTATGCGGTCCATGTATGCGTGTTTGGTAATGGCATTTCCTCCAGACGGTGTCTGATGTGCTATTCGGGTTCTAAATGACCATGGTCCGGCCGAACTATGTCCACTGCATGATCCCAACGCACTCATGCACGTCCGGCAGAAGCCTATAGTAAGCTGTGGCGCAATCCATTGGCTGGCGTGGAAGGGGGGCTACTTGTTGCGGCACAATGGAAGCCGGCAAACATGAGTTGACCGAGAGTTGCAGATGATTATCATGTCAACGGTAGGTACCATCGAGGCAGTTGAGTTGCAGGGTATTACAGATGGAGACTACTAGTCACTGACCAGTTTCAACCCCATCAGATCTGCGAGGCCGCACAGCACTTTTTTCGATCGTCGGTTCTCCCCCAGTTTATGGCGGCAAGTTCACGACCCACAGAAAGAGGCGTGAAACCTCTATGAGTAATTTCATGGACTCGTCAATATGGATCTCAGTCCAGGTAAGTTGCACGGAAGGTAATGCCTATTGTTGGATGACGGTCTCATCAGAACCCTTGTACCAAATGCAACGCTCCACGTCCTCGTGCCATACACACGGGGAAGCCAATCTCCCACGTTCGTATGCATATTATCTTTAAAATAAGACACCAGTCAGTGCTCTACATAATACTTAATCTGCGCCCTCCTCTGTCTAAGATGACACCCTGGACATCCACTCTAGGTTGTCGTCGCCGCTGATTACCTGTGATGGGCTTAACAAATTCCACGTATGGCTTGATGCTAATGCAAATCGCAGTCAAGTCGACTGACGAATATCCATTTCATAGAGCCATTCAAATTGATTTGGTTGGCTTCAGTGAGTTCTCGCTTCAGCACGGCCCTGTGCACCTCATCGTTAATATTTAATCCACTCAACAGCCATATTCTTCTACGACTACCTCGTCACCCTTCCTGCGGAGATCACTTGCGTCTGGCTAAAAAATCCGCTCTCGAAAACTGCTTTTTGTTTTTTCATCAATCGGTATATCCCATTATTTGGGAACGTTGCAGTTGCTGTATACGATTTATCCAGTTTAAAAGCATCTGAGGAGGTAGGATATCTATATTTGAAACAGTTTCATGTTCGCTCACTGCTTGCACTATTTGCGTAAATCTGTTAGAAGTGCGTTAGCTATGGTCTTGGTTTTTGAAGGAGGATACAAATTCTGTGGGTTCTAGATGCCGCAAGTACTCGCTTGCTCGACAACTCCTTCTTGCCGCAAATCAAATTGTTGTATGCCGTACGTCTATCAATTAGCATCTTATTCATGTTTCAGACCTGACTCAATGTCGCCTTACGGCAGTACTTCTTGCCTTGCGAACATATGCCCTGTATAGTTGCTCCCGAAGGATTGCATGGCTTATCGGTTGTATGGCCATCGCTGCGATCGCTCTCAGCATCGTGCGTCCAGTCTAATACTCTTGCTAAATGCACTTATGCCTGATGGTTTCAGTGGGCTCTGGTCGGCCAGGGCAACGGTATCCCGCCTAATTTTCAAAGTTGCCATACACCCATTTCGAGGGAGGCGTGAGTTTGCATTCTTTTTCTCTCATTGTAACCTGACCTCACTCCGTGTGTCCAGGGGTGTGAGTAAGTACCCGTCTTTTATTATTCACGGTACGGATATCCAACGACTGCGATTTCAGAATTGGCGACAGTCTGGGAGGCACAGGCTGTTTTCGATCTGACGATTTTTGTGCTCACCGTCCTCAAGACACTGCAGACCCGGCGAGATCGGACTGAAGATAATATTCATGGAAGAAATATGACTCTGGCAGATGTCATCGTTCGTGATGGTGAGTCCGAATGTATGTTTTGTCGATCTTTTCTCATGCCCTCTTGTCACAGGTGTTTTATATTTTGCGTAAGCATCGCTCATCAATGATCACATTAGGTGGCGAAATTGACAGATCGTGACAGTGTAATGGTGGCCTCTAACGTCGCAAACATTCTGACTTTCTATGTGCGTCTGCAACTAGCATTCCTCTGGCATTCGAAACTAATCGTTTCACGACAGCTCGCGGAGGTCTGCTTTTTCTGCTGTATCCTTTCATAACAAGATATTGATTATTATATCAGCCCATCCTGAAAGGCTCCCTTTCTACTTTGACAAGCTGGTACGTAGTATTTCCATCTTGTCTGCTTCTGTCATTAGTATACACCTGACCTTGCCTTACTCGCAGCATATCGGTCACGCTCATGTCCCGTCTGATGCTCAATCTATATCAGGTCTACGCACCTGCTGACCAAGCTAATCAGTCTATTGTTCGCGAAAAGATGGTCTTTGGTTTTCAGTCTTCATCAACGTCCACAGGAGCACGAACGGGTGGTTCATCGCTTGAACCATCGTCACTTCTCCGTTCGGAAGGAGGTGTAAGTGGGCATCCTGCTGAGGCTGTGATCACTGAGGAAGTGATCGAGATGAGTGTTCTAGATATCAGGAGGGATGCTACCGAGCCGTCTTCATCTGCTGTACATCAGTAAAACGGTCAGAAGCTCCTAAGAACCTTTCCCTAAACGTACTAGAGAGGACCGTGCTCTCCGTTTCAGGTCGTTCCTCCGTTTTGGGAGTCATCCTAATTTGGGTGTGACGAACATGCTCTCTAAGAGCTCTCAAGACAACTTCAAGATTTGTCGACTAACTTGGGCCCGGGTCCATCCGAAGGACAATTCGAAGGACAACATTCAAAGTTGAGCGAACAACTCGCCGCTTCGTCAACCCTTCATCAGACCTCCATCTGCAGTTTTAGCTTAGTGACGTCCATGTGCCCCTTCACGCACCTCGACGACTGCTCGTTCTCTTTTGATCCCCCGCTTAATTTTGCTCATAGAGATGCAGTATCTCCTCAAATTGGAATAAGTAGGCTTTGCCACGTCGCAGGTACAGCAAGGGCGGGAACCGATGGAGGCGGGAAGTCGTCGGCACGCACAGCGTGCTGCTCGAGGATCTCGGCGTGGGCCTTGCGACCACGTCTTCCTCTCAACCCTCCTTCGTCTTGACTGACGTATAGGACAGCTTCAACCCGACTTTGCCAATGCTGCTCACCGCGGCGCTGAAGACGCTGCTGGCGCGCACGCGCGCAAAGACGTCGTCCGCGCCCATCCAGGCGCTCGTCGAGAGTGCAGCAGGCGATGTGCGCTGCGCCATCATGGGGCTCTAGTTTACACGTGAACGACCCGCAGGCCGGAAGATACAGAAGAAAGTGTGCGTCTTGCCTGCTCCCGTCCTGTATTCGAACTGACTGGGGCAGGGATGCGAAGGCGTTGATGAAGTGGCCACGCAGCAGGAGGGCGCTCTCGCGTTATTTCATTTGGTGGGCAAATACAATAAGCTGCGGCGCCGGTGCGACGCAGACGGCGGAGAGAGAATACGTCCTGCCCACTCTTGCGCTGAATCCCCACAGTCTGGGATCGAGTCATTGAGAAAATGATAGTTCATTTTAGCCTTCACTTGGCGTCGATGCCGAGGTGCCATACGCTAAGTATAGGCTCCGATTCTCTGCGTTTCATGTGTGCGTGTTTGGTACCAAATTGTTTCCTCTGGACGTGTCTGATGTGCTGTTCTAGTTCTAAATGCCAATGGCTCGGCCGGGCTATGCTCATTGTATGACTCCAACGCACTTGCGCGTGCCCGGCGGGAGCAGATAAGATGTGGCCCGATAGGGCACAATCCGTTGGTTGACATGGAAGGGGTGCTACCGGTGAATTGTTGCGGCGCAACGGAAGTTGGGCAAGCGTGAGTTGATCGCAGGGTACACCTGATCATCATGTCAATGGTACGAGGCATGTTTAGTTGCAGGGTATCGGAGATGGAAACTATCATTCAGATCGGTTTTAAGCCCATCGGATCAGCGAGGTTTAACAGCACCTTTTCTTAGTCGTCGGTCCTTTCCCCATTCTATGGCGATGGATCCGCAACCAAGGAGTAGAAGCATGAGACGGCTAGCAGTGCAGTGATCGTCGTCGGTCGGTGTGGACCTCAGTCCAGGTGAGCAGCATGAAATGCATTGTCTAATGTTGGACAACGGCCTCATTAGAACCTTCGTATCTCAGCGCTCAGCGCTCAGCTCCCTCCAAATGCAACGCTATACGTCCGGATGCTGTACGCACCGGAGTACAGAGTCTCCCACGTTCGTAGGCATCCTATCCTTAGAATAAGGACGCCAGTCAGTGCTCTACCAAGTACTTAAGCTACGCCTTTCTCCCCTGTTCAAGATAGCAGCCGTGCTATCTGTACATCGACAAATTTCCCCAGAGGTACAGTCATCACCTGCTCTACCTTGATGCTCTCGATTGTCATCGCCTTTACGTTGCGTCAATATCGCCCCTATCTGCGATGGGCTTAACAAATTCCACGTAGGGCTTGATGTCCATGCAAACCATAGCCAAGTCGACTGACGAGTGTTCATTTCGTAGAGCCTTTCATACTGAATTGATTGCCTTCAGTGAGTCTTCGCTTCAGCGCTATGCACTTCCTCGTTGAGATATAATTCACCGGACAGCCATATTTTTCTACGACTACCTCATCACGTTTCCTGCGGAAGTCACCTGTGTCTGGCTAAAAAATCCGCTCTCGAAGTCCGCTGTATGCTTTTTCGTCAATCGGTATATCCCATTATTTGGGAATGTTGCAGTCACCATGTACGATTTCTCCAGCTTAACAGCATCCGAGGAGGTATACTATCCGTCTGTGCCAGTCTCGTATTTATTAACCATTTGCTTTGTTTGCGTGAACATATTAGAAGTGCGTTGCCTACGGTCATGATTTTTGAAGGGAGATACTAATTCCCTGATTTTCAGATGCCAAAAATACTCGCTTGCCCGACAACTCCTTCTTGCAGCAAATCAAGGCGTCGTATGCAGTACGCCTATGCTATCTTGTTCATGCCGCAGACCTGACTGAACATGACCGCTTATGGCAGTACTACTTGCTTTGCGAACATATGCACTGTACAGTTGCTCCCGAAAGATCGCATGGCTTATCGGCTGTATAATTGTTGCCGCGGTCGCTCTCAGCCTCGTGAGTCCAGTCGAACACTCTTGCTCAATGGCCTTTACTAATGCTGGACTGGGTTCAGTGGGCTCTTGTCGGCCAGAACAATAACACGACTCCCGAATTCGAAGGCTGCCACATGGCAATCTCATGGGCGGCGTGGGTCAGCCATTTTTTTCCAAACTGATTTGATCTGATGTGTATCTTCAGGGGCGTAAGTAAGTATTCGTCTTGTATCATCTATCCATAGCAGGAATAGACAGTAATTGCGACATATCAGACTTGGCGACAATTTGGGAGGCACAGGCTGTCTTCGACCTGACAATCTTTGTCCTCACCATCTTGAAGACACTGCAGACTCGACGAGAGCGAGTACAAGATCATCTTGATGCAAGTAAACTGGGTTTGGTGGATATTATTGTTCGTGATGGTAGGTCTGAATGGCTGTCTTGTCGATCTTCTCTCATACCCCCTTGTCGTAGGTGCTTTATATTTTGCGTAAGCATCTCATCGACGGTCATCCTGACTGCTATGCGCCAAGATTGACAAACCATCACAGCGTCATGGCGGTGTCCAACATCGCAAACATCCTGACTTTCTATGTGCGTCTTGAATTACTCCTTATTCGAAGCTAATTAATCGTTCTACAATAGCTCGCAGAGGTCTGCTTTTCTCTTATACTCTTTCATGACATATCAGGTATTGATATAACATCAGCCCATCTTGAAAGGCTTCCTCTCGACTTTGACAAGCTGGTACGAAGTGCTCCCATCCTGTCTGCTTCCGGTCACCAGTATACACCTGACCTTGACTCACTTGCAGCATATCGGTCACGCTCATGTCTCGTCTGATGCTCAATCTATACCAGGTCTATGCACCTATCGATGACGTTAATCTGTCTACAATTCGCGACGAAATGGTCTTCGGGTTTCATTCGTCATCAACATCGATGGGAACACGGACGGGTGGTTCATCGCTTGAGCCACCGGCACTTCGCCGTTTGGCCGGAGGTGTGAGTGGGCATCCTGCTGAGGCTGTGATCACTGAGGAATTGATCGAGATGGATGTTCTGGATATCAGGGGGGATGCTGCCGAACCGTCCTCATCCGCTGTATAGAAGAATCAAGATGCATAGATGATAGCACACATCAAAAGTAGATGCAAAGGACACAGACAATGGTAATCGTACTTACGTAGCGATGAACAGTAGTAAAATATCACGGGGCTGTTCCATAGAGTTAGCTAACGCATGAATGCAACTTTACTATGGGGACATTATCTAAAGCAGTCGAACGCTGCGACCGGCCACGGTGGGCCACGGCAAGAACGCGCTGGTCGTGTGATCAGTTCTGTGGATCACCTGACCGTGCCAGTCGCGTCACCGTCGGTTGGCGAATATTGACTTCAACTCTTAACTTTTCAACTTTCACCCGTGAATCCTCATACTCAACCAGACTCAGTATTGAGCTCTTCTCACGATGTTTCGAAAGGCAGAAAACGCGAGCGGTAAATTGCCATGGTACACAAGATCATATCAAACGACCGCAATATTAATATCTTGCACGGTACCAGAGATACAAAAGTTGTCACATCAAATCTGTGCGAATTACAATCATGATGGAATCGTGCATGTCGCCTGGATGGGTATGTTTTGAACATTTGTTCGACTTATTAGGCACGGCATTTTGGCGCCAGCGGATCGAGGGCTGCGAACAAGTAGGGTAAGATATACCGATAGCGGAACACTAGTTCGGTTATCTCGGCCTCCATCTAAGTAAGCAATGTTCCCTCATTGTGCGATGTCGAGTGGCGATCTCCCGTTATAGAATTAACTTGGTGTCCTTCGAGGTAGTTCGCTTGCATGTGGTGGATTGACGATGAACAAGGGTCAAACATGCTGATGAGATCAAACCGTGAGTAGTCTTGATTTGGGCTTTCATTAAGCTCACTACAGACCCCTTGGTTCGCCGGTCCTGAATCTGATTGAGTCCTATATATACGTAGATAAAAAGGAGGCCTGACACGCAGCATCGCCCTCTGCATAGTTGTGTCGCGACAGATTCACTTTTGCCTTCCATGACCTTAGCGGCAGATCAAGAATCCGTGTAAGTCCCACCAGTATCTCAACGCGCATGATATGGGTTTCAACTGAGAAATGCACATGTAACAGACTGCTTCATGTTTATCTCGAACTTGCTGCAGTCAGTGAGTCTTCGCTTCAATGCAAAGTGCCATCCGAGTCGTCGTGATCGATGAACCTTCCGCCAGCCATCTTTTACTATGATTACTTCATCACGTTGCCTACAGAAATCACTCGTGTTTGGCTGACAAGACCACTTTCGAAATCCGCCTTGTGGGTTTTTTGCCAACCGTTATATCCCACTTATCAGCAACATTGTGGTTTCGGTGTTCACTTTTACCAACTTAGCGGGATCCAATAAGGTAGGATGTCTTTAGAAACATAACTGTGTTCACCAACCGCTCATTACTTACACGAACACGATAGAGGTGCGCTGATAATCACTACTCCGTATGAATGAAACCACTGATTGCTGTGTCCACTAGTTGCAAGACATACGGGCTCGTGCGACAACTGCTTCTTGTAGAAAATCAAGTAGTTGTATGTCGTACGTCTTGAATAATATTTCAATTATCTCGATATCAACTGAATATGATGGCGCAGTCCTTCTTGGTTTGCGAACATATGCATTGTTTGGACGCTCCCGAAGGATTGCATACGTTATGGGTTGCGTGAGCATTGTTGCGATTGCTCTCAGCGCCGTGTGTCCAGCCTTACACTCGTGCCCGAATCATCATCACTAATGTCAAATGTGTCCAGTACGCTCTCGTCAATCAGCACAGCACAATGGTCCCCGATGTCCTCGGTTGTCATTTGGCCACTTCGTTCATGACGTAGGTCCCCACTCCTTTCAAAACTGGCCTGCTCTGATTGTCCGTGATCCAGGGGTGTACGTACGTATCCAGCTTATATCGTCCGTAACCGGAATGTCCTGTAACCGCAACATGTTAGACTTTGCAACGATTTGGGAAGCGCAGGCGGTCTTCGACCTACTAGTTTTTGTGCTCACCATCCTTAAAACACTGCGGACCCGGCGTGAGCCAATTCTGAAAGAAATTAGAGGGAAGAAATGGGGTTTGATGGATATCATCGTTCGCGATGGTGCGTCTGAACTGCTATTTTGTCAATCGCGTCTTATGACCTCTCGGCACAGGTGCCTTATATTTTGCGTCAGTGTCTATCACCAACTGTCTACATGGAATTATTGACAGGTTCATGGATTGGTCCAGCATCATGGTGATCGCCAATGTAGCAAACATCCTGACTTTCTACGTACGTCTCAATTCGTCAATTCTTCATCTTCGGCTAACGTTACTCTTACAGCTTGCGGATGTCTGTTGTCTTCGTATCTCTCCTTTTGAGTTCAGGTATTGATTATCATAATAGCCCATCTTGAAAGGCGTTCTTTCAACGTTCGCAAGCTGGCATGTTTATTTCCCTGTTGATTGCGTGGCCGTACACCTGACTTTCCTTACTTACAGCATATCAGTAACGCTCATGTCGCGGTTGATGCTTAACCTGTATGAGGTTTTCACACCTACGGATGGTACGACTGCTTGCGACGAATCAGCCCCCGCGCCACATCCACCGTCAGCAGCAGCGTGGCCGGGCGGCCCCTCGTCTGATCGATCAGCCATTCAGTTTCAAGGATACGAAAGTGGCAGGGATAGTGAGGATGAGATCGAGATGGGTGTCCTAGACGTTAGGGGGAGTACTTCTCAGTCCGAGACTCATACAATATGTCAGTGAATTCTAAAGATGTCGCACCGCTATGGCTGTATGTTATGTCCCAACAAACGCGTCCAGATTTTGAACGCGTGATCAGCTTTTCCAATCATCTGATCGTGAAAGTCGCGTCACCGTCACGGTCGTGTGTGGTGGAGCCCATGAGCTACACAGACGAGCTTGAACGCGCCGTGAGTCGAGTAAACTCACCTCAGACGCCAACATGTTGTCGATTCGTCACGTTGCAGCAGCACGACGCTGCTTTTCCACCTCAGCTATCGTCAATGCCAATCGGGCCCTTTTCTACTCAGAGTATGGCCCCCCACCTTCTGTGCTCAGAGCCCTGACATACCCGAATCTACCTTCTCCGTCACCCGGAACCCTCAACCTTCGCGTCCTTCTCTCCCCTCTAAACCCATCTGATATCAATGTCATCGAAGGCGTGTATCCTCTAAAGCCCAAACCCACAGCATTTCCATCCGTGAACCATGACGTCTTCATTCCTGGCAATGAGGGACTTGCAGAGGTCACAGAGACGGGCCCGAGTGTCTCAGGGCTGCAGAAGGGGGACTGGGTCATCCTCACGAAGTCTCAGAGCGGGACATGGAATTCGGCACTGAACGTGGGCGCGCAGGACGTGGTGAAGATACCCAGGACGGGGCAGCTCAGCCCCGTGAGCGCTGCTACGCTAACCGTGCGGGAGAAGTTCATATTGAGTTCGCCTCGGTTTTGCTGAGATTGCTTGAATCTGGTCAGGTCAATCCGCCGACGGCGTATAACATGTTGAGAGACTTTGTCGACCTCCAGCCGGGAGACTGGGTGATCCAGAATGGTGCTAATAGTGCCGTATGTACCAGTTTGATGCTACAGAGTATTCATTCATTCTGTGCTCACTGCATGGACGCAGGTCGGCCAAGCTGTGATACAGATAGCGAAGTCTCGTGGTCTCAAAACTATCAATCTTGTGCGCAACCGGTATGACCTTTCATGTCCTTATACGATGAGCGGTTGGGACTCACAGACCTGTTCTCAGAGATAACATTGAAGAGCTCAAGAAAGAGCTAACAGATCTTGGGGCGGACCATGTCCTCACCTTCGATGAATTGGCCGACAAGAGCACGAGAGCGAAAGTAAAAGAATGGACCGGTGGCAAAGTACGCTCACACAGAATTCGTTTCATGCACGTTGACACCATCATGCATTCGCTCAGGACATCCGCCTAGGCTTGAACTGCGTGAGCGGCAAGCCCACCACGTTGATGGCTCGTTACCTGGGTCAAGATGCGCACCTCGTATCATACGGTGCAATGTCGAAGGAGCCACTATCCTTGCCGACTTCACTCTTCATCTTCAAGAACCTGACGTGCCATGGGTTCTGGCAGAGTACATGGTACACCAGTCGAACCAGGGAAGAAAGAGAAAAGCTGGTGGACGAACTGGTGCGGCTTATGACGAGTGGCAAAGTGTGTTCATTTCACTGTCCATGTGTTGTTTCGCTGAATGCCTGTTCACAGCTCAAGGAGCCTAAGCACGAAATTTTGACTTTACCCAAGGGCGATTCCGACACAGAAGCAGCCAATAAAGTGCGCGACGTGATAGCGAAGATGAACGAAGGGCAATACGGCAGGAAGGTCCTGCTGAGGATCGAAGAGCCCGACGATTAACATTATCCATGGCAACTCATGCGCAGATGGCGGATAGCATATTAGCTAGGGTATGAAGAGCACGCATAGTAATGTATGTGCATTAGCGCATTTTTCTATCCTCGAAGAATCGCTGCAGTTGAGGTTGGATTAGCAAACGAAGACAGCGAGTCGCACAGAAAGACATACCTTCAAATGCCGCAGCTGCCATGCACATGTTGCCAACAATACAATGATCTGAATCACACTATACCATACTGCCTTGGAGTTCGTCTCCTCGCTCAGATCCCGGAAGTCCGACTCTCGTTCACGCTGATACTGCTGCTCCCTACGCACATCCTCCAACTTGATGTTCAGGTCGCGGATTTTGGACGAGATGTCTGAGATGTGCGAGCGGTCATGCTCGGCGTCGGGTTTCGTGGAGCCAACGGTGATGTCGAGGTAAAGGCGGATGTGGGCAGTGGGACCGAACCATGACGAAGAGTAGTTGGTAGAGAGACATATGGAATGGTCTCCTGCCTCATGTGAGGTGAACGTGAAGCGACCGTCTGGTGGGCCCCGTGTCTTCACCACGGGATGATTGGATTCCATTTCCTGTGAATGCGTGATATAGACGCTGGCGACCGTGATAGGCAGCGAGAAGCACGCACGTCCACCTCGACAAGGATACCCAGATGTTCGTTGATGCCATACTGTTGCGATTGCTCATTCCATTCCAGAGCTTTGTAGTGGCCTGAAATGCTCCAACCTCAGCACAATCCAACTTAAAGCTTCAAGACAGACGCACCCTCCACCACAGTATCCGTCGGCAGCTCTTCTATGAAGCACCGCTTCTCATTGGCGTCAAGGTAAAAATGGAGTGCATTGGCGACCGAAGAAAGTAAAAGCAATAAACATAAGGAGAGAGGAAGACCGGGACGTGTGCGAGAGGGCATGATCCTCTGCCTGTGGTGGATGGGTCAAGCTGTTCGTTGGTCGTGGCAACGTCGCGGCACCGTTCATTCCCCCTTTCGGCCCGTGGGAACTCCCCGATCCCTAGTTTTCCTGCTCAGTTCTGCTTGTCGTGCAGACTTCACCTATCGAGCACTATGCCGACCTCTAGATTCGAGCCATCGTCCATTAAAAACAAGCACAAGCGCGAGGAGGTTGCGCGCAAGAACAAGAGGGCGAAAGGCCAGGCAAAATTGCAGAAGCGGCTTGCTCTAGCCAAGGTCGAAGCGAACGACCCTCTGGTCAAGAAAGTACGTCTACTCAAATAATTAAACACGAGTGCGAGAGGTGACCGAGATGTCTACCAGAAACGTTTAGCAGAAAATGTTCCTCGTACTCTTGACAACACGCGCGAGTTCGATCCATCTATCCTCACCGCAGACCCTTCATCGTCCAAATCTGTAAATACCCTGACTGACCCAAAGGTCGGAGATGAGCCCTCAAGCGAGGTCTCTGGATCCCAGCAACCTTCTGCTGAGTCTGCAGCAGACATCGCATCTGACCCATTCGCGTCCTATTTTGCGTCGACCGACGATCCGTCCATTCCTCCGAAGGTCCTGATTACCACCTCGCCCAAAGCGACGCGACTAACGTACGAATTCTGCGACGAGCTTGTCGGCGTGTTTCCAGGCGCAGAGTTTCACAGGCGGCCTAAGGGGCGCGGTTTCGAGATGGGGCGGATCGCGGGGTGGGCGGCAGGCAGAGGTTTCAGCAACTTGATTGTCGTGAACGAGGATGTCAAAAAGCCAAGTGAGTGTGACCCTCTTCCACCCGGTTGATTCGCTAATTTGGAGGTAGATGCTATCACTATGGTGCATCTACCCGACGGGCCTACAGCCTATTTCAAGCTGTCGTCCATCGAACTCACCAAGAAGATTTTTGTACGTCCTTCTATTTCCCGAGCTTCCACTCAGTGTACATGCTTAGCATTCGGTGGCAGGGTCATGCACGAGCAACACCACATCACCCCGAGCTTGTCTTAAACAACTTCGTCACCCGACTTGGCCACTCAGTGGGACGGATGTTCCAGACGTTCTTCCCACCGCTTCCCGAATTCCAAGGCCGACAAGTGGTCACCCTCCACAATCAGCGCGATTTCCTATTCTTCAGACGCCATCGGTACGCTTATTCTCTTATAATCTGGTTGAATACTCTTCTCACGACGTGCAGGTACGCATTCCGCTCGACGGAGAAAGTTGCCCTGCAGGAGATCGGCCCGCGGTTCACCCTGAAGCTGCGGTCTATCAAAAAGGGTTTACCCGCCGTCAAAGATTACGGCGCGGCCCCACCTTCGCTTGAGTTCGACAACTTTGAGGACTTGGCTGAAGGTGCAGAGAAGGATGTGGCAGACGAGGAGATGCACAAAGCGGACGCGCCCCCAGAAGGCGAGAAGGATGGTGAGGAGCCAGAGCCGGCGCCGACGCCTAAGGCGAGAGTACCACCAAAAGTCAATGAACTCGAATGGGCATGGAAGGTGATCTTTTCGCTGTTGAGTTACTGATACCAGAGCTCATACATTTCTTGAAACAGCCCGAGTTGGAGACTACCCGTCGTACGTTCTTCCTGTGATATTGCTCTGCCATACTTTTCTCCTCGACAATATACACCATGCATATAGCCATCTTGTCTGTCTGGGAAAGCAATGCGTGATCCATGTGAGATGTTTTCAGGTTTTGTTGAACCGTGCTTGCTTCTCGAAAGTCATGAAGAGTATGCGGAAAGCCCCAGTGAAAACACCGCTTTCTTTTCGTTATGTGCGATTAAACTTGGCGTGTAGAGCGAATGTATGATCATAACTCGAGGGCTACATTGCATGGAAATTCGTAGAGTCGAGTAATACGGTAGAAGGAACTTGCACGAGTCGAGACGTTCATGTCGGTCAAAACGAGTAACCGCTTCACACGCTAATAGACGGAGGTCTGTGGCCCGCCAATAGCAAGCCCTCCGTGTCTTCTTCTCCGTCTCTCTATCCCGACCATCACCTTTCCTTGCTCACAACGGCCGAGCACAATGAATGTCTGGGTAAGTATGCAGAATATGGACATAGCGGCTCAAGTCACTCATTTTGTCATTCCAGACTGAGCATAGAAACCCGGAAGGGAGGACGTATTGGTTCAACACTGGCACCCGAGAAAGTGTTTGGGAGAAACCAGATGGTGCGCCCCGTCGACTGTTGTTTGTGGAATAGAACCTTATAATATCTGACAGACCTGAAGACTCCGTTTGAGGTGCGTTCGTCATGAGTATGGCCGATTCCCTAGTTTCATCTTCGTTCGACTTGACAGAGGGCCCTGAACCAAACACCGTGGAAGGAGTACTTCTCCGGCGGCCGGAAGTACTATTACAATGTGCGTATGTTGGGCCCCATGTGTCAATTCATGGGTGCTAACCCCTCAGCAGACCCAATCGAAGGAGTCAAAATGGGACATGCCCGACGAGCTGCTTCTCCTGCTGGAGAAAGTGGAAAAGGACGGAAAAGCTGCGCCTGCCACTGCCCCGTACGCAGACTTCCATTCCATCCCGGCAAGCCACTGACGTATCCCACAGCGGCGCACCCGGAATGATCGCCGCGCCGCCAGCCGCCCAGCAGAGCGCACTCGTCGCCCAGGGCCACGACGGCGCAGGCCAGCCGGGCGCCGACCAGAACGGCGTGCCCTCCGCGCTCCCTCTGAACGCGTCCTCCGTGCTGCCCGCCCGCCCGAACCTCCCCGACGAGCCCACGATCCCACACAACGGTTTCGCCACCGTCGAGGAGGGCGAGCGCGCGTTCACGTACCTGCTGCGCAAGGCGGGCGTGGACCCGAGCTGGACGTGGGACCAGACGATGCGCGCCATCATCACGGACCCGCTGTATAAAGCACTGAACACCCTGGGCGAGAAGAAGGCCGCGTACCAAAAGGTGCGTATTCCTCTCTGCGTGTTGGGCGCCTGCTGATGCCGGGGCAGTACATCGATGCACTGAGAGCGAAGGAGCAGGAGGAGCGCGAGGCGCGCCTGGGTAAGATCCGCCCTGCAATCCGCAACATGCTCAAGGGCAACCCGAACGTGTTCCATTACACGACGTTCGCGACCGCCGACAAGCTCTTCGCACAGCACCCGATCTGGCAGCAGGCGAAGATCGAGGCGGAGCGACGCATGATATTCGAAGAGTATGTCGCCGAGCTCAAACAGCGTGAAGTGGTGCGTCGTCTCATCTCAGCCCAGGTCCGCACCGCTCACATGGCTGCTGGGGATAGCAAGAGGGCCGTGCGTCGCGCACGCGTGCGGTGTCGAAGCTCGTGTCGGTGTTCAAGCAGCTGGAGGTAGACGTGCTGACCCGCTGGCGCACTGCGCATGCGTTGGTCCTCGATTCGGACGAGTGGAAGCAGGATCCGGAACTCCAGAAGTTGCCTAATCTTGACATCCTTCTCGCGTTCGAGGACTACAGCCGCGTGCGCGAGCGTGAATTTGACGAGCAGATGCGGCGCAAGCAGATGGAGAAGACGCGGCGTGAGCGCAAGGCCCGGGAAGGTTTTAAGGTCGGCATTCATTTACTCATAGTCGCCCTCACGCAACTGCTCACTGGTATCTTCAACCAGGCTCTCCTGCGCGAACGCGTAGAGTCTGGCGACATCAAAGCGCGCACAAAGTGGAAGCACGTCTACCCCACCTTCGCCAATGACGATCGTTATCTGGCGCTGCTCGGCAAGCCTGGTTCCAACCCCATCGAGCTGTTCTGGGACGTCGTGGACGACCTGGACCAGAAGCTTGACGCAAAGATTTTGGTCGTCGAGTCGGCCGTGAGGCGACACAACGCCGCGATCCCGAGCGACAAGGACGGGGATGTCAAGATGAACGGCGAGGGCCCGAAGCCATTCACTATTACATCTGAGACCACAGAGGAAGAGTTCTTGGAGGTCATGAAGGCTGATACGGATCCCTCCATGGATGAACTCAGCATGCAGGAGTTGAAGGACATCTTCATCACTGTAAGCCACTCCATCGGTCTTTTCTTGCCTGGATTATTGATATGCATTATGTGTAGCTGCGCGAACAAGCGGCGAAGCAACAGGCGGACGAGAAGCGCCGGGCAGAAAGACGGCAGCGACACATGCAGGATGACTTGCGATATGCCATGAAAAAGGTTACCCCGGCGATCGAATTCAACGCAACGTACGAAGAGGTGCGTTGATCCCCTTTCATGCGTCTCTAGCCGCTGACATGCGCACAGGCCGTGCCGCTGATCGAGAGCCTGCCCGAGTACAAAGCGTTGGACGACGAAGGGCGCCGGGCCGCGTTCGCGAAGTACATCCGTAGGCAGAAGGTGCGTGCCCTCACTGTGACCGCGCAGCGATTTGACAAACATGCGTACTCTGCAGGAGCGTCTGCGCGAGATCTCCGAGGACGGCGGGTCGACTACGAGCCGGCGGCGCAAGGAGCCGAGCCACCGCGAGCCCGAACGCGAACGCGATAAGGACAAGGACAAGGAGCGCGACGTGCGCGACCGCGAGAGAGAGCGAGACCGCGGGCGCGACCACGACCGGGACCGGGACCGCAGCTCGCGCTACGCGCACCGCGAACGCGAAGACGTGGACGCGCACCGCCGGTCGTCGCGCGATTATCCGCGCGACCGGGACCGCTCGCGCGACTCGTACAGGGATTTCAGGGATAAGGACCGCGAGCGCGATCGGTACGGGTACCGCGCGAAGCACCACCGGGAGCCCGAGCGGGACGAGCGCAAGCGGCGCGACGACCATAAAGAAGAGAGGGAGCGGAGCACGTCGGTGTATCGGGGCGACGGGGGCGAGAAGAGGGATCTGCCCCACGAGGAGAAACACGAGGAGAGGGCTGAGAAGGTAAGGAGATTGACTCAAAACTGAATGCTCTGCTAAATGGTCGTTTTTCAGCGGCCTCGATATGACCGCGACGCGGAGGAGGCTAAGGAAGAGGCACGTCCGCCTCAGCCTGCAGTGCGTGCAGAGACACCCGAGGAGGGAGAAATATAAAGCTTTCCTCTTTCTTGCCATTCGCAACGGTCATGGTATGAGCATGTAGTAGGAGATATGCCCGAGAAATATATGAATTATACAAAATGCTATGATGACTGGTCTAGACGGATATCAATGGGCCCTATCCGCAAACGCGTGTAGGTCTGCTTATGGTGGATGGTGCGCTCGTAGCCCTTTCGCCGCTTCTTTTTGAAGATGGTCTCCATCTTCCCCTTGGTGTGCTCCACGACGGTCGCCTCGACGGCCACGCTTTCGTCCGGGATGTGGGGGTTCCCGCGGAGGGTGTACTCGCGCGAGCCGACCTCGTGGATCTGGCGGAGGGCGAGCACGTCACCGACGCGCACGTCGTTAAGGCGGGGGACGGTGAGGAGATCGCGTGGGGCAAGGAGGTACTTTCGGCCGGCGATGGAGGCAATCACGTATTTGGAGGGCTGGGAGCTGATGAGGGAGAGGGCGTGGGCGGTCGAGGACGGGGCTTCTGTATGCAGCGACCTAATGCCCTGGCGCCATGGGAGCGCTGTGGACGTCGTGAGCAACGGTGAGCAGCGCTTCAGCTGGTACTCACCTCTGAGAAAGGCAGCCATTGGTGGTGACGGAGGAGGATGCCGGCCGGGCGAATCGCGTTGAACCGGGACGAGATTGGAGCTCCGCCTGAAGGAAAGAACTTTGAGGGCGGAGAAGAAGCGAGCGCCTGGCCAAGTTGACCACCACTCTCCGTCTACAAGACGACTCCCTTTTTCCTATCTCTCCCCCTCTCCTCCATGCACAGATTCGCCCTCAGAAACTCTGGCCGCGTCGCCGCGCAGGCCGCCACTGCTACCAAGGTATTCCCTGCCTTTTTCCGCGTCGTTCTACGCCCGATATTGACACGACTCGTCAGAGCGCTTCCCGCGTCGCACCGGCAGTGCGTTCGTATGCTACTGCGAAGCCTGGTGCGCATACATTCGCCCTCGGGAGCTGCCAGCGCACACACTAATGTCTTTGCTATCGCTCTCCCACCTCACCACCCGTCGCCCGCAAACTCCGAATCGCGATGCTCTGACACGTCATGGCAGCTGCATCGGAGGTTTCTTCCATCCTTGAGTCGCGGATAGCTGGCTCTTCCGTCGGTGCCAATGTCGAGGAGACTGGTCGCGTTTTGAGTGCGTATTAGTGCCGTTTCCACGTGTCTCTACCGCTTACCCACGCCAACTCACGCAGGCGTCGGTGACGGTATTGGACGCGTCTGGGGTCTGAAGAACGTGCAGGGTATGCGCTATATCCCCCCGCGGGCTACGTGGTCTGACCATGTATCCTTTCGCAGCCGAGGAGATGGTGGAGTTCTCGTCGGGTGTTCGCGGCATGTGCCTGAACTTGGAGGCCGACAACGTCGGTGTCTCCATCTTCGGTAACGATCGTCTCATCAAGGAGGGCGACACCGTCAAGCGTACCGGCCAGATCGTCGACGTTCCCGTCGGCCCTCAGCTCCTCGGTCGCGTCGTCGACGCCCTCGGCAACCCCATTGATGGCAAGGGCCCCATTGAGGCTGCCGAGCGCCGCCGTGCCTCCCTCAAGGCGCCCGGCATTCTGCCCCGTCGCTCCGTCAACCAGCCCATGATGACTGGTATCAAGCCCATCGACGCCATGGTGCCCATTGGTCGTGGCCAGCGTGAGCTGATCATTGGTGACCGTCAGACCGGCAAGACCGCTGTCGCCATTGACACCATCCTCAACCAGAAGAGGTGGAACGACGGCCAAGACGAGGAGAAGAAGCTCTACTGTGTCTACGTCGCCGTTGGCCAGAAGCGTTCCACCGTTGCGCAGCTCGTCAAGACCCTCGAGGAGAACGACGCGATGAAGTACACCATCATCGTTGCTGCCACCGCGTCCGAGGCTGCTCCCCTCCAGTACCTCGCGCCCTTCTCGGGCTGCGCTATGGGTGAGTGGTTCCGTGACAACGGCAAGCACTGTGAGTAGATAAGTTTATGATTTAATTCATAGTTATTCACATTCTTGTGTTACAGCCCTCATCATCTACGATGACCTGTCCAAGCAGGCCGTTGCTTACCGTCAAATGTCGCTCCTTCTCCGTCGTCCTCCCGGTCGTGAGGCCTACCCTGGTGACGTCTTCTACTTGCACTCCCGTCTCCTCGAGCGTGCTGCCAAGATGAACGACAAGCTCGGTGGTGGTTCTCTTACTGCTCTTCCCATCATTGAGACCCAGGGTGGTGATGTGTCCGCTTACATTCCCACCAACGTGCGTATACCCCAAAAGTAGTTTGTCACTGGCACTCACGTCTTCCGGCACGTTAGGTCATCTCCATTACCGATGGCCAGATCTTCTTGGAGGCAGAGCTGTTCTTCCGTGGTGTGCGTCCCGCCATCAACGTCGGTCTCTCGGTGTCCCGTGTCGGTTCGGCCGCGCAGACGTAAATTTCCCAAGTTACCTTATTGAGTCATCATGCTGACGGCATTTATACAGTAAGATCATGAAGAAGTTCGCTGGTTCGCTCAAGCTCTACCTTGCGCAGTATCGTGAAGTCGCGGCGTTCGCCCAGTTCGGTTCCGATCTCGATGCCTCGACCCGCTTCCTCCTCGCCCGTGGCGCGCGTTTGACTGAGCTGCTCAGTACGTCACTCTTCCCTCACCTCATCCTACCCTGTTGACATCGATGGCATCTACAGAGCAGGGCCAGTACCAGCCCATGGCCATGGAGGTCCAGGTTCCCATCATCTACGCCGGTGTCAACGGTCTCCTCGACTCGATCCCCGTCGACAAGATCACGAAGTGGGAGGCTGAGTTCCGTGAGTACCTCGCAGCCCAGCAGAGCCAGCTCCTCGAGACCATCGCGACCGGCAACGTCACGCCCGAGGTCGAGGCGAAGATCAAGTCCGTCGTGGAGGAGCACGTCTCGCAGTTCACCAGCTAGACTACTTTATTCCCGTAGTGTATTCCTCTGCTTCGTGACGCCTGATGGCCGGAAAATGCGTTTCGTGTAGACGATCGACGGTTGCTGTAGTGGAATCCAAAAATACATATCCCTTTTCGAGGTTCTCTCCGTATGAAGCAGTGAATGATTTGGTTATGAGGACGTCAATATTGGCGATGGTTGCAGTCGGCGCCAAGCGCCGCATGTCGACCTGTAATATGACGTCCTTCTGTCCCTTGACTCTAAGATAAGTAAAAACAAACCAAGCAGTGATATCACTATACACTTTTGTGCGAACGTATGTTCGCTGGCCTTTTAGAAAAGGAACTGAGAGCCACTATAATATAATTGGCGCCCACACGTCGCGCCGAGCGCATTGCCATGACGATCATACAAGCTGGGACAACGCGGACGGCCCACCCTGCACAAACGCCCACCGCGCCCATGAGCCGACTCCCCCCCGCGCTCCTCTACCTGACGATCTACAACCCGACGCTGCGCCCGACGGGCCCGGTCGCCGCGGACGACGAGGATGCAGAGGAGCAGGCACACATCCTCTTCTACACCGCGCGCGAGCGCGCCGTGTCGCGGGACCGGATGCTCAGGCAGGTCGGGCTCGCGAAGGCGCTGAGCAATTTCTCCGAGTGCGTGTCTTTGTCTGTCTGTGCGATGAGGAGCAGGGATGAATGAAGGGTTGTGTTGCGCAGGATGTTTTCGCAGGATGAGCCTTGCGAGAACGTGCACTCTCAGTCCCGCCGGATGATCATGCTTCAGCCAGAGCCCGACTTTTGGATCCATGCAGTGAGTGTTTCCTGTGTCTATGACTCTTTCTGTGTCCTATTTATTTAGCAGGATCGTTAGTGCGTTGAATTGGCAAAGTCTCCCCGGAGGGTGGGGCCGCCCAAGGGCAAGAAGCAGGCAAAGAGGAAACCCGCAGACGGCGGAAAGGGAAAGGAGGCGGAGCTTGTGTATGACCATCATGAAGGGTCGATACACGATCTTGCATTGCAGACGCAGCTGATGAGGGGATATGAGCAGTTTAAGGTGAGTTATATATGATCTAGAGTTACTCCGTACATCTTCTAAGTCATGAATATCCTGCAGCTCATCCACGGCTCCTTCTCTCACATCCTGCACACCCTCGGGCAACAAGCTCTGGAGCTCCAGCTGGAGCGTTTCTTCACCGTCTGGGCATGGAGATGGGATATAGAGCAGGATTCTGATTTTGGTTCGCATCTAGGTGCGTAGCGTTCATTCATATTCTGCACTTTTCTAATCGTCAATGCTGCAGGACTACCCCTACACCCACACCATAGAGCACTAGTTCCTCTCGTAGACAACTTCGCGTCACTTATACCCTCAACGCCCGATGCGTCGCCGTTCGCCATACTTCCTCCCTACATCGTGCCATCAACGTCCTTCACGACCTCTGGCAGCCTATCTGCCCTCCCGCCCTATCTCCGCACACGAATACCTCCGCCCCGCCCACCTTCCCCTCTAGCCGCTCCCGCTGATATTATCACCCCGAGCGCAAGCTCGAACACGGAGAATGGTGCCGACGGGAGCTCAAGGGACGCCTTCGGCAACGTCTTCCTCTCCTCCATGGATGTGCGCAAGTGGGGCTGGCCGGGCTATCTCACGTTCGGGAAGGGAAATGGGAAGAAGACAGAAAGCCAGGAGTCTATCGCATCGGCCCCAGGCGAGAAGCCTCCAGAGAAGGAGAGCGAGGAGCCGGTTGCGGATCAGACTACGGAGGGTGTCGAGGAGCCCGTTCAGGGCGGCGGGCACTTAAAGGTCGAGGGAGTTTCCGTGCAGGTGGATGCTGAGAGCCTTCATGAGGCGATATCCTCAGACGCTGTCAACGGTCTTGCAGACTCAGCGCAGCAGGATGGAGAATCTGGAAATCGGTCTCCCGCTGAAAAGGAAACCATCTCTACGCTGGAGCCAACGTCACACGTCGACCATGACTCGCCCGCACCAGAGCAAGATGAGTCGTCTATGGAATCTGCAGCGGACGGAGGGAGTGTGGGTGGCCCGGCAATAGAGCCACCCGCCGCATCCCTTGCCTCGACTCCTCCCCCCCAAACTCAGACCCAGACGAGTAGCACCACCGGCGAAGACCACAACACCCCTCCTGAGATTACATACGAACCCCCTCCACCAGAGCCTTCTACTCCGCCATCCCGATCTCCCTCGCCTTCGCCCCCGGCAGTATTATCCGAAGACAACTCGCTAGACTCCTCCCCACCTCCCGAATTCTCTAGACTTTCCGTTTATGTAGCGCCTCGAGACAACCCGCAAGCTACTATACGAAGGAAGGTCAAATACCTTGTGGTGAGTATATCTACATGAACCGCTCGAATGATTCTCATGATGCTCACTGCGTGAATCCAGCACGAGCAGCTCGCACTTGCCTTCCTGGCCAGAGAGAGTCCCGAATATTCTGACGAGGAAACACTCTCACTTCGTCACGCCGCCTCCGAGTGCCTCTCCAACCTCCGGAATCGTTTGCAAGAGGAAGACGCCAAGGGGTAAGGATCCTCTCCACTCAGACTGTGAATTCGAATCTGATTAAGTTGCAGGACGCCCGAGACATCTCTCCCGTCCGCTCTAAAGATCTTACAGCCGAAGGACAAGTACATCATCACAACGGGGCACGGCACAACCGTCTCGAGCCCTGACTTCACATCCCGATCCGAGCATCTTTACAACGGCGAGCAGCTGTTAAGGTCGGTTCTAAAACTTCTCTACATGGTGGTCTCACATTTGACATGTCGTTTGGACACAGCAACCCCGACATTGTCGAGGTGTTCTCTCGTACGCAAGGCCCGCAACATTGGTATATTTCGCGGCGTGAGCCGGAGGGGGCCGTGTTCATGGAGGTGTCGCGGAAGGAGACAAGTCTGACGGACGTGGACAATGAGTTGGCGGGAGTGATACGCAGAAATGGGGACGGGGGCTAGTGTAATTATGTAGAATATCTAAGGAGTTGGCGTTGAGCGTGGGTCTGCCTCATGCATGGTCCATACCGGACGAGGACGGTCGTTACTTGGGTCCGGCTTGAGCGCACGATGCTCATCTTCGTCATCAATATTTTTTTATCTTCTTATTTCTGGAGCAGCATGGCGCAGCTGGTATAGCGCGCAGGGCCCATATGGTGGTACCCTGAGGTCCCTGGATCGAAACCAGGTGCTGCTAATTTTAAAATTGGTTTTGGGGAATTATTTTTGTGTTTCTCCCTATTCTACTTCCTATCGACCTAGCTCTTTTTTTCCCCCTCAAATCGCTCTACCAGCTGACCAAACCGTCTACCCTGAGTGGCAAAGTAGACCCGTAAGTGGACCGTTCAGCTGCTCCGGAGCTCTGTGCTGTTGGAACTGACATGCTGACATGAGCAGTCGCTGTCTCAGCGGTGGGTTCTCACGGGTGCTCTGTGCGCAACTGCCCCTCATACCACCATGGCCTCCACACCCGACGCTGCTCTCAAGCTCGAAATCGCTCGCTTGACAGGTCTCGTCTTAGCTATTTCTATCCGTATCCGCTTTATCTCACTATTTCGTCCGCAGGTGCTATTAATCGTCACAAATCGGAACCCCAACAGCCCAAGCCTCAACCTACTAACCGTCGTTGGAACAACTATGTCAACCCATCTTACAAGCCGTCCTCAAACAAATATGTCCGTCCAGGATCCTCAATGCCTGAAAGCACTGCACCAAGCCAGTCAAGTGCACCAGTAGGTCCAGCTCCAGCTCCGGGTTCTTCTGAGTCTTGCGATATCATCATTGGCGGTGTCGCTTTTGAGAAGTCACGGCGGTCTCTCGTGCGCAAAGATTGTGAGTTTTTTTGAGTCGCTTTGTCAATGTTCCTTACACTCCATTTTTGCAGTGCCTAAGTCTGCGTCTGCGCCTCCGCCTCGCCCTGCCCCTGCTCGCCCACCCCCGGATTATGTTCGCACTAAAACTGGACACCTTATCAAGAGCAACAGAGTGTATAAGCCAAAACCTCCCTCTCGGCATGCTATCAACCGGAACCGCAACATGACACTCATAAATGGACGGAGACCGTACCAGTTCGTCCGGTCACTGAAGCACTCTTCGTCTGACTCGAACGATATTCCTAGATCGCGTCGTGTCTCGTCAAAGAAATATGTCGACAAGCCTTGTCCCCGATTCACAACGACAGGTGCGCCCCTTTCCGCGTTCATCCATTCGCACCCTAAGGATCCCGCACTTGGTTCCCGTTCACCGCATCTTCCACCCACAGGCGCCTGCAACCGCGGCCTCACTTGTCCCTATCAGCACGACCCCAGCAAGATCGCCATCTGCTGGCCTTTCCTGCAAGGCACCTGTCCGCACTCCGCGGACACCTGTCCTCTCTCGCACGACCCGACGCCGAACCGCACGCCGCTCTGCGTGCACTTCGCCAACAACGGCCGCTGCACGCGCGAGCACTGCCCGTTCCCGCACGTCCGCGTCGGGCCGCGCATGGGCGTGTGCCGCGACTTCGCCGTGCTCGGCTACTGCGAGAAGGGGCTCGACTGCGAGCACCAGCATGTGCGCGAGTGCCCCGACTTTGCGGAGCGCGGTGCGTGCCAGACCAAGCGCTGCAAGCTGCCGCATGTCATCCGCGCGAACCGCAGCCGCCAAGCTCAGGCGCCGTCTGCTGCCACTGCCTATGTTGATAAAGTTGGGGCGAACGCGGCCAAGGCTCCCGCCGCCGACGCTGCTGATACTACTGAGTCTGCTCCCCGGTCTGATGTGCCTTCGGTAACTACTGAGGATGCTCAGCTCGGGGATGAGTTCATCTCCTTGACCTTTAATGAAAGCGAGAGCGATGAGGAAGATAGTGATGAGGAGGATGCAGAAGCGCATGACGAGAACGAGGAAGAGGGTTCAGACCCCACCCATGAAAAAGATGAGGAAGAATGAAATGATGTCTTCTTTTAAACATGCCTGTATATTGTATATCTTGACTGGCACGTAGCACATGTTTCAGTACACTTGTTTCTTGCAAAAATTCTATTTGGTTTCCTCTGCGAGCTTTGAGAAAGCATCACTAAACACTGCAACCGACTCGAGGATTGGATTTTGGATGATCGATATTATTTTGGCTGAAATATCAACGAAATATGATCTATATTTGGAAGTTAGGGATAAGAAACGATGCGGTTTTTGTCCAAAACCACCGGAAGAACGGGATGACGACTTCGTCGAGTGCTTGAGCACGGCTCTGAACATCGTCAACATGTCATGATGCCTGTGTCTGACACAGTAATTGCCAATCATCTCTAGAAACACAAATCTCTTCGTTATGTCGACTTCAGAGCAGAGCGAGGCTGCAGCTTCGCTACTCATCGCATGGCAGCTCAAGGACAAGCGCGTCCTCATCGTCGGCGGCGGCGATGTAGCCTCGGGACGCATCCACCACGTCCTGGTCGCCGGTGCCCAAGTTATAGTCGTTTCCCCCAAAGACGGCCTGCACCCCATCACCCAGCAGCACATCGAGGCATCCCCGCGCGTCACTTACCATGACCGCCCCTTCGCGCCGGAGGACCTGGCCGGCGCCGACATGGTGCTGACGGCCATCGACGACGTCGACACGTCGCGCGACATCGCAGCACGTTGCCGCGCGCTCCGCATCCCGGTGAACGTCGCGGACGACCCGCCGTGCTGCGACTTTTTCTTTGGGTCGCAGATCCGACAGGGCCCGTTGCAGGTCATGATTTCGACCAATGGGCGAGGCCCGAAGCTCGCGAATATCATCCGCAGGAGAATAGAGGAGAGTATCCCGGAGGGCGCGGGGGCCGCGATCGAGCGGGTTGGGGTGCTGAGACAGCGCCTTAAGGAGCGCGCTCCGGGAGTGGGCGGCGATGTTAGCAGGCGGCGGATGAAGTGGATGTCGGAACTGTGCACGGCTTGGGAAATGGAGGATCTGGCTTTGCTTGGAGATGAACAAATCGAGCGCATGCTAGCTGAGGGTTGGGAGAGTAGCGTGGTTCCTACTCCGGAAGACATGGGCTTGCGATAGTGTTCGCTGATACAGAAGGTGCGCAGCTTCACCTTCGATTTGCGACATGCGATGTTAACTGAGCGCAGATTCACTAATGTACGCTCTCAATGCATGTATACATAACATTGGTGCTTGAATGACAGGCCGTCTCAAAATATCCCCTCGGAAATGGTCTGAAGTGAATAGCCATGATCCAGGCTCGTTAAATTCTGTGAATCAGGCCAATAACAATGATGTGAGTGATCAGTTTTTCGTATAGTGCTACGAACCGTGCATCAGGATTCTCAACTACTTGAGGTTTGGTTGAGTTACTGTCATTTCCCAACTCTGATAAGATCTCGCTTCCTCTGTAGGCGGCCATTATACAAGATTCTGGATTCATGATGCTAATATGCAGCTCCCAGGGTAATGAACATCTCCAAAAAGCTTCTGTTTAGATGTACGACCCGAATGCACCAACCCAGATGGGTTGGCAGGGAAGGGCGAAATATCACCTGGTCGATGCCCCGGGACCTGGGTTCGCATTCTCCCGAATCTCCGACATCAACGAACACTCGGCTTCACTCGACACACATTATAAAGTCTACCCCAGCCCCGTGTGGCCCACCATATCTACGATGCAGATTCAGATTGTAAGTGATCTCCATCTCGAGATTGAACGACAGAGCAGCCAGCCAGGACGTGAGTTTTATCACTGCACGATTCCCGTCAATGCGGAGCACCTCGCTCTCTTGGGGGACATAGGTTGGACCGTCGACGACCGATTGTTTGAATGGCTCAAGGGGCAGTTGAAGTCATTCAAAACGGTCTATTTTGTGTCAGGAAATCACGGTACGCCTCATTCTTGAAACGCCTATAGATCAGATCCATAATCGGATCCTTCACAGAACCTTACCGCTCCTCCATTGTGCGTTTTGCCACACTTTCCCACTTGTCCCAACTCATATTTATCAACTAAAAGGACGAGTGCATTTCAAGACTCGAAGCTTTTTCTAGCGAGATTGACAAAGATGACGCGCTGGGAAAGTTCATATACCTCAATCGCACGCGCCACGATATTTCGCCGTTCTTGACAATCCTAGGCTGCACCCTCTGGTCTGCCCTCAATCCCGAAGACCTTGACATCCTTTCCTGGTCCTTGAATGACTTTCGGCGCATCGATTCTTTCAATCCCGCGGCCTACGACTCCTTGCACCGCGCCGACCTCGAGTGGCTCAACGCCACAGTGTCTTCCATCGCGGCCGAAGAGCCGCACAGGAAGATCGCTATCTTCACGCACCACGCGCCGACGGTTACGGACACTGGTGATCCGAAGTTCATCGGCGGCCCGACCAACTCTGCGTTTGCGACCGAGCTGACGGCGCAGGCGTGCTGGACCGCGGGCAACGTTGCTCTATGGGCCTTTGGCCATACGCATTGGTCTTGCGATTTCGTGCGCGATGGTGTGAGGGTGTACAGCAACCAGCGCGGTTATGGCGACGGAGGCCCGGGGTATGATGCGGGAAAGGTGGTCGAATTGTGACGGTAAGCCTGTCTTCGTACCGTTTGAACAGTCAACTTACATTACTTATCGCATTAGATATTGATATCGCTACTGTCAATGACGAACCCTTCGTTGAATTTAATATTGTAAGGCGCAATCTCTGCCGGGATATGAAGTACTCCGCTGTCTTGTCCTCTAAGAACTGCAATTCTCTCACTGAGAGGAGATCATCAGCACAATCGTTAGACACTGCGTTGCATAAGGTCAAGGTACAGATACAATCAACCCAGTTTCATCTACTGTATGCATACCAATTTTCGTACTATCCGCCCATTCTCGTCAGCGTAAATAACCTGCGGTACAATCTCCTCCAGCTGTCTGATGAACCATTCATCCTCTTGCATCATTCGGGGCTCAAGGCAGACCGTCTGTATCGCCCTGGCCTTCTGACGCGTGCCCAATCGGTCTAAGAAGGTCCTATAGAAGGAGCCTTTGCTCTCCTTGTCCAAAAACACGTCCAGTGTAAGACACTGCATGCTCTCAAGGAGAAGTGTGCCTCCTTCCTGGTCGACTTGCGCGGCGAGGGCCGTGCAGAAGTCTAGCGTCTCGTCAGGGCCACCCTGGAATCGGACTTCCTCGACCATCCTGCACTTCTTCAACGCGTCGGCCCACTGCTGTATAGGACTGGATATGATGGACTGGATCTCGAGATAGCGGACGTTCGCTATTGGGAAGCTGCGACACAAGGAAACTACGATATCCCACATCGTTTTGTTCGCAATTTCTGGATAAGGGAGTTGGACAGTATGCCAAGTCTCAGTCTCTGCATCATCGCCCGCTGCCATTCGTGAAACCGTGAAAAAGGAATCTCTGTCATCGATGCTCAGCACTAGCGAATGCAGGGGAGCTGGCCCTCTCGTTACATGGGCATGGAAAAGGGATAAGATGCCGGTGGTTATCTCTGGTTCTTCGCCTTCAGAGCATAGGAGCGACAGAGCACATGAGGGGGGGATTTTGATGGATTGGATGAAGCTGGAAGAGCACTTCTGTTCTTCCCTCAGGGATAATGACTTGAGGTGAGGCAAACCTACGACGTCGTCATCGGTTAACTGTCTAGGCCAGGGTGCCAGACAATTGCTGAGGCTTAGCGTCTCCAAGGCAGGCATTCTATGGAGTGCATCTAGCAGCTGGCCAATGGAGGTCGGAGCAGGTGTATTGTTATCATCTAGGATGAACGGATTAGATGATCTATCGAAATTAAGCTCGATCTTGAGGTGTATCAGGTTACGGAGGATTGGTGCAGACCAAGGGATGTAAACGTTCTGCAAATCAACCGAACGAAGCATTGGTGCGTGGTCCTGGAATATATGTTCAGATAGCCAGAGATCGGCATGTTCGGCATGGCGGTGTCTTAAGCAGAGATATTGAAGATTATTGGCAGGGGAAGTCAGCACTGACTGATAAGCCGCAAAACGTGCATTGTCTGTGAAAAAGGAAAGCCTGAGGTCGCGGATGCGGGGGACATGCCGGGGGATCTCCGCACACCAATAGGGTTCGGTAGCTGGAAACTTGTCGAAGATGACTGAGATAGGTGCTGACTTTCCTCTTGCGAGCACCACTTCCACCCAACGTGTGTTAAGCCCAGCATGGATGTCTGTCCAAAGGTGTGGATAGTGCAAGGCTGCTTCGCGCCAGACCTTGCACACATGAGTCATCTGTATCCAACCAAGACTCCGGTCGGCAGATCGCTCCTGACGGGTCATCGGGGGAAGAACATCGGCAACAAACAGAAAAATGCGGGCAAGGACCTCGGAAGGAAGCCGTGAAACTGGAGCCAGAGTATTGCGCTGTGAACGTAGTGCACACAGGGCGAAATGCATGGTCTGTTGCATGACGACTAATGCGTCGTCTATCTTCTGACGAGCCTGTGCGATGACAGGGGGCTGGGCAAAAGATGTCGCGTTCTGGATATGAACAATTCTCGGCCAAATACATCCTGACCAAAATTCCTGTGCACTGCTACACGCACATCAGAGCCACCACATAGCAGTGAATAACTAAGGCTCCAAGTGATTAGATTAAATACTGATTATATACGGTTAAATAGGCTTACTGTATATGTATAGATACAAGATCACCTGTATCCGTATTCTAGTATACAGTATGTATACAGTATACAGTTGAAGGAAATTTGAGCTAAGTGGCAGCCAACCCACCAGATCTACAACCAGAATTCAGCTTCAAAACAATACTGGATATACCATGGCAATAACAGACCATGAGAGATATATCCAAAAAAAAATTATTATAAATATAGTTGCAAGCATGATCTTCATTTTGCCAGTGAGTGACAGTGCTGTACTCACTAAATACATACAATCAACCTCATTTTTCTCACTTGATGGTAATGTCTGTCAGAGTGTGAGAGACTAAGTGCTGAGTCCTCTGTATTGCTGCAGTCCTCAGGCTGGAAGGCATATAAGTTGATGGAGTTGTCAACACCATCTCTGTTTGTTCCTTAGAGTTATCCTCAACATGATGCAAGAAATCAGACATATAAGATGTGATCACTGCAGGAGCTGACATGTGCCATCTCCTGGTGGACAAAGGTCCATCCAGGGTGCTAGTGGACAGACAGATGAGCACATGGTACAAGTAAAACTAACTCACTTACAGCCCTTCTCACAGCGACTCAAGCTCCTCAATGCTCTCTTGGTGCTAAACTCCTTCTCAATGGCCACCCTGTTGGAATTGGCTGTTGAGCAGCACAGCGGGGTAGCAGGGAACTTGTGCAAATGTGCAGGGGCATCAATTGCATGATTAGCACCTTCAGTATGAAAAAAGGTATCTAATCTAATCTGATCACCAGCACTTCAGCTCATATCTCCAATATTTCTACACACCTTCCTTCAGTTTCATACAGCCTGCTCCTGCATGCCTCTCCTTCACCATTGTTAACATTGTGTATTTAGTACCTGCAGGTGCAAACTTGAAAATTGGCATAATGATGTGCATCTATAGCTTGGTTTATCAAAAAGAAATTTGGATGGAATATAATGTATACATACTGTATACATACTATATACTTACTGATTACTGTATGAATACCAAATCTGAGTATACATAATCTAATCACTTGGAGCCTTATGAATAACTAGGCACCTACTTCGACGTCGAACGGCTTTCCATGCTCGATTTCCTCAACTCGAGTCTTCGGAGGTCCGCAGGCACGCACCACTACCACAAGTATTCTGGTCTAGGCAGGACAATGGAAACCCGATGACAGAAAAATGTCAAGGTGTAGCTGTTTAGCCGCTGATACGATGAAAACTTTGGGAGATAATAGTACGACGCAGGGTACGGGGGTTAGGTACTAGGGCCTCTGCACTTACTTATACCGTGTGGACTAGGAAGGTCGTGAATCAGAACACGTTTGACGCTCAACGCTTGGCCTCTCCGTTTTCTCACATTTTCCTCTTCCTATGTATCGCGATGTGCTTATTTAGTATTATGCAGGTCTTCCAGATCAGCGCTCACGCACGTTCCTCAGACTGCAATACAAGGAAAGGAAGCATGGTTGAATTGGTTCCATAAAATATGGTAGTACGTCTACCTTGTTCTCCAAACTTCCAAACCTCGTCCATGAGCCTTCATCTTCCTTCATGCGTCCTGGTCTTCATCATTGCCAGAGCTCCACTCAACATGCGGCACAATCTTCTCTAGTTCTTTGTTAAACCATTCGTCATCTTTCCCAATCATTGGCCCAATGCAGACCGTCTGAATGACCCTGATCCTCTGGCGTGTCTCCATCTCGCTCAAGAGGGCCCTATGGAACAAGATTTTGCTATCGCTGTCAAGGTAGACCATGTCGAGCGAGTCTCCCTCCGGAGTGAGACGGCTCAGCCTCTCAAATAAAGGCACGCTCTTTTCTGGGTCAACGTGCTTCGCAAGCGCCGCGCAGAAGTCGAGTGTCTGGTCGCGCTTGCCTTCGAATTGGACTTCCTCTACTGCGCTGCACCGGCCTAGGGCGTCGATCCACCGCTGTGTCGACCAGTCGGCGTGCTGCACGATAGCCGTGATGAATAGGTGGCGGATGCTCTCTAGCGGCATCTGGCGACACAGACAAGCTATGTTGTCCCACGATGACATGCTTAGATCCTGTGGATGGGGGAGCTCCAGAGAGTATGAAATTTCGGCTTCTGTATCATCCTCTGCCATACGCGAGATACGGAACACGGAATATGGGCCCGAGTCTCTGATCTCGAGTGATTGCAGAGGGGTCTGCCCTCTGACTGCATGTCCATGGAAAAAGGAGATGACTTCGGTAACAAAGCGTGCTTCTCCCTTTCCGGTGCAGGAGATGTCTAGATTGCATGAGGGAGGGATTCTGAGGTAGCTGGTGAGGGTAGCGCAACACTTTGTCCCATCCTTGAGGATTAAAGACGTGAGACATGGTAAGTCTACAGCGTCAGGAGAGGGACCAAATGCGGGAGGTATGCAGCGCGTGAGGTCCAATACCACGAGGGCAGGCATCCTCCGAAGTGCACCTAGCATTTGATCGAATGATGCTTTGAAAGATCCTCTATCCTCAAGGAGAAGTGGGATCCATCTCCCCTCGATGCCATTGAGCTCGACCTTCAGATATGTCAGGTTGCAAAGGATGCGAGAAGACCAACGGATGTAGATGTTGAACAGTTCGACGACACGAAGCGCCGGCGCGTGGTCCTGGAAGATGCCTTCGGGGAGCCATACATCCGTCTCACCATAATGGCGTAAAAGGAGACACCGCAAAGCGTCCACCGGACGTGCCAGAATTGGCGTCAACATCAACGCAGAAGTCAAATCAGACGAGGGCCCCACATCGTGCAGACCAAGGGAAATGTCGACGAAGCGCGACGCGTGCTGGGATATTACTTCCCAATTGCCAATGTTTGCTCGGATATTGTCGAGGGTGACATAGATGGGAGCCGACATTGAACGAGCGAGTACAATTGGCAGCCAACGGGCGTTGAATCCGTGGTGCACATCTGCCCAAAGGTGATGGTCGCCCAGAGCCATCTCGCGCCAGGACTTGCACACGTGAGTCACCCCTATCCAGCCAAGGCGCCAATAGCCGGGCTGCTTGGGACGCATTAATGGAGGTGACAGGCGTGTGCTGAGCAGAAAGACGCGGAGCAGAACCTCGGGCGGAAGACGGGATATCGGAGCCAGAGCGTTACGCTGGGTGCGCAGTGCACACATCGCCCGATGCATGACTACCAGCTCATCGTCTATCGTCCGACGAATCTGTGCGATGTCACCGGGATTGCATGAAGAGATGTTCTGGATATGGACCAGCCTAGGCTGGAGGTACGCCGACCAAAATTCCTGTGCGCTTCACACAAAGACGTTAGGCCGATCGCATTTGAAGCATGATAGTGAGCACAGACTTCAAAATCGGTGAGCTTTCCATGTTCAATCAACCCCAACGAAATACACCAAATGATTGGAAGCGCAAGTACTGTATAGGATCACAGTATCCATTATCATTGAAGATCGATGAAGTAACGGTCAGCACCCAGACGTATCGTCTGGCTGTAATTATTGAAACCCTACCTCAGTGATCGAGAGCTTTGCAGGATGACACTGATCGTGGCCTCGTTGCTAAGAAAGCGAAAAACAAAAACAAAAGAGGAATCTGTCTCGTCCGCGCTCCGGTGTAGTCCTGGTAGTGGTCAAAGACGCAACGAGCGCTTGAAACAAGTTCTTGAACCATATAAGTATACTATAACAAGATCGATTGAGTGTTCGACGAACATTCGAATCCGAGCTTGTATATGTAGACGCATGCGAAATGGACGACTTTCCGCGGCCTTATTTCTATGATATGATATGTTTTCGAGGTCATTTAGATTCAGTCCGCTGATTTGCGTGACCTGATTGGCCGAGGACGTCATTTTGGACGTTACCGAGGCATTTGAAATGGCCTCAGGAATATCATACCATAGATTTAAATAAGCAAGGGGGGTGCGGGATGTTAAAAGAAAACATATGGTCGAATTTTCTGGTAGTGGGTCATACAGTCGGACTAAGTATGTATGTAATCAGGCACATGTCCAAATATGGAAATTGATAAGATAAGACTGTTGAACTCTTATCTCCCGTACCCCGCACTCTCTACGTCGTTTTCCCCTTTGTCCTTCCGTACACGCCTCACAACTCCAGCGCCGCGGTGCCATATCAAGGTTGACACACTCTAGATGGTACTAAATGATGGTGGTGAGTTCCTTACAAAGATAGGTCCCCTTACTAGCACTCACCCATCGAGTTTCGCAGCCAGGCTTTCCACATTCGATGACGTCGCGCGCTCCAGCTTCTGCACGCTCCCCGCAAATGCAGTTCTTTATCTCGGTAAGATCTCTTCCCTTTCGCTTTCGCTGAGGCCGACCGATTAATGAAGTCGACGGCAGGGCCAGTTCCATTGCGTTCGACCCCCCGGGATCCACGGCTTCAACTACTTACTTGGGCTTCAATTGCGACGGCAGTGGGATTAGCAGTGGTAGAAAGCACCGGGTCCAGTATGTCTGAAAATTCAAGATCAACTCGGCCAACTCTCTCACCTAAGTATGTCTGTCCTACCAGTCACCGTGGCCCGACTTCCGTATTACCATCATCAACTGCGCCCAACCCTGCCACTGCACCCGGCGCGGGCAATGAACCCATCGAGTCTTCATCTATCTCGTTATCCGAGTCTTCACGTTCTATGGCATCTCCACTGTGGTGCTCACCATCCACCATGTTATCAGCATCCTCGTCTTGGAATGTACCATACTCTTCATCGCTGCTGCTCTCGGCTTCGCTCTGATCGGATGCCTGCATATATTCATCATCATCATCCTCTGATGGCCGTCTGTGGTTTACATCACTTGTTAGACTACCCGCCGCTAATGACAACAAGTTTGCCATACCTCAATGTCAGGCGTGAGCTGTGCGCTTCAGATATGTCGAGAGGTAACCCTAAGGTGGGTTTACATTTGTACGGTCAATATTTCTGGTAAGGCAACCCACACCCTAACTAACTACCTAACCCCCTGTCCCGGATTAACATCCCGCATCCCCCTTGTAAATAAGGCCGCGGAAAGTCGTCCAATATTACAGGAAGTAAATACCTCAAGGCGTCATGATTCTCTGTCAATTGAGCCCAACCCATTTCCCAATTTCCCCTCTGATGGAACATCCTGCGAATTATTTGTCAAACAAAGCACCGATATCCCCCCCGTTATGTCATTTCACCAAAAGACCTCCCTCCGAACGTCCACCCATCGGCCGATAACGGACACACTATCCCCAAAACCAACCGCCGGTCTTCTAAGTATTAGCGCGACCACAAGCTTAAATCAGTGTCCGCCCTGATTCACCCACCACGAACAAGACACCCAACAAAACGTGCCCGGCCCGCTCTTTTCCCGGCCCCGAGAAAGACAAGAGCAGATCAGCACCCCCATCAGACCGCCCCGCGTCTGATGCGGACGCAAAAGACAAGACCATCGCGATTCACGCCTCCGAGTCGCGCCTCGCGTATCAGCGCCACCACGCCGCGCCCCGCACCCAAAAGCTAAATGCCGCTACACGTAAACGCCCCAAGCACAAGCGAGCCGGCACAACGCGCGGGGCAATCAGGTGCGCGGGACACGGATCGACACGGATCAGGGCGGCGCGAATATCAGATTGTCTGGCGCCGCGGCGCGAGATCAGCGCCGAGATCGGTCGGGGCAGCCTAGGCCGTCAAACTGGGGTCAGATGCCCACCGGCGGCTGGCGAGATGGATCGGGTGCTGTGGGTGTCGGTGGGCTCGTGGAGCGGGCAAAGTATGGGTGCAGATGTAGGAGGGAGCAGAGGCGGCGGTTTGCTAGGGACTGCGAGGGCTGGGGTGGAATGTTAGGGCACCTATCATGGAAGCGAGGCACCGAACAGATGCTGACCATCTGTTGTTGTAGACAGTATGTTGAACAGAATATTTGAGGGGGGGAGTCTATCCGCTCGATGGTTGCTGGTACATATACTGTTAGCATCTTGATACGGGTTTAAGATGGACTTGATGTCAATCGCGCCTAGACAGCTATTTCAGTCCTCATAAGAAGTGACCAATGAGCGTTTCTGTTGTGTCGTGCCATTCCCGCGTCGATCACCAACGGGCACACAGGTTCGAGGGAGCGGGCAATTTTGTGCACGGGCACAGAGTGAGCAAGGGACAAGCCGATCTGGGAGCCGGGATAAATTAGATTAGCATATAGCACGTCGGCCGAAAGCCCGCTCGAATTACCACCCCAAAAGCCTGCCCGCAGCGCTCTTCACCACCTCGAAGGGTTCGACACCGCCTGGCACGCAGGGCCAGTGGGAACAGGTTGGAACAGGCCAAATTAATTTGTACATCATAGTGTAGGCGGGACGGAGGCAATTTTGCAAGATGCTTCAATTGAAAGGAAGTACAAGATCGATCGATGTTGGATCGTGCCGCCGGGTTTGGGTCGGTATATCTGCAGACCGACGATGCAAGCAATGAACGGCTTGGACGCGGCTGTCGTACAAATGCGTTCTTCTGCGTCCCTCCAGCAATGGTCGCACAAGCACCAAGCCCGAGCTACTCTAAAGCAGCAGGAGTGCCTGAAAAGTGAACGCCGCGGATTTGCCTCCGTGCCAGCGTACGAGCTGTGCCTCTACTGCGTCGGGGCCGAGCATCATTCCACAAACCTCCGCGCCGACAGCGTGCGCTTGGGAAAGCCCAGAAAAGGGCAATTGCCACGGTCCCAGCAACGGATATGAAGGGTCCGGCGCTAGAGGACCCAGACCCTGCCGAGCGCGCGGGCAGCGGCTTGCCACGGAGGAGCGGAGAGAGGCATGCGCCACAAACAGGACGAGGTCAGGGGACGGGCGGCTAAAGGCGAGAGGCGCGCGATCGAGAGGGCCGCGGAGAGATCTGGCGGCAGGAGATTGCCATATGCGATGACGCCTGGAGAGCTGTCGGCGCGGGAACACACACCGCTGTACGTTACCGTCCTCGTCCTTGGAGATAATATCGGCGGTCGCGCTGTGAGCACGTTGTTACCAGTGGGAGTTCCCGTGGCTCCTCGCGCCCGGCTATTTAGGCCGCGCGGGCGAGTACACCAGCTGCCGACACAGGGTCGGGGCACTTGGCGGCACTGTGTATGTCAGGGCACGAGGCATGGGAGCGTGCGGTGCATCGGCGGAGGAGATGGGCGGTGCGGTGCATTGCATCGCTCAGGCGATGATGTATGTTGCGCTGGTCGGGTGGGTCGCAGGGGAGCAGGGGCCGAGGAGGGAGATGAGGAAGCAGGATACGGGACTGGCCGCGCGCATCAGTGCTGGCATGTGCGCATCATCTCTCGGCCTGGCGTGGGACGACAGCAGACTGGGAACGCGGGACCTGCCAGATAACGTATACGCTCAGTTGCTGTCCCTGTCTGCAGAGATCGGACGAGTGCGAGAAAAAAAAAAGGAGAAAAAACTGAAAAGTCAAGCGTGTGGGCGGTGGGAAAGATTCGTATGGACGGAGGATGTGGGATGGCGATATCTGATGTGGGGGAGAGGCAAGAGGAGGAAGGATGGATGATGGGACTGGCAGGAATGAGGCCGTGCGGAAGAAATCCCAAATATGCGGAATTCTCTTTTCTTGCGCTCTTATGTCTCAAGCCCTTTGATCCCTCCTCCCCCCGCTTTCACATTACCTTCTCCTTCTCTCACATGCTGACGGCCTGTTGACTCCCTCTCTCGTCGCTTTTCCTTCCGCCGTCCTGTCCGCCGTCCTCACATGGACGTCCATCCCCAGCCTTCGTCGCAGTCCCACTACCCACCCGGAATGTCTCCCGGCGAGCTTCAATACCCACAGCAGCCTTCCCAGCAGCAGCAGCAGCAGCAGCCAGCGTCCCAGCAGCCGCCCTCGTGGCCATCTGCGCCTCATCTGCTGCAGCCGGGGCACGCTCAGCCGGGCTACCCGCCTCCACCCTCCGGGCCTGGCGGCGGCCAGCCGTCGCTCGGCGGGGAGCACCAACATTATCCGGGATATTACCAGGGATCCGCGCCGCCGCCAATACCGGAAGGTGCCATGATGGAACGCGGCTCGTTGTCTCTTAACCTCTCCTCCCTGTCCGTCGCATCCCCGACAAACCTCTCTCCGATCAACCAGTCCCCGCACACATCCACCGCGACCAGCGGTGTATCCCCCGTCACACCCATCAGCCCTTCAAACCCAGCCATCCAGGGCCAGACCCCCTTCGGCGCCCATCAACATCCGCCCTCTCACACCCCGTACGGCCAGCACCCGCCTCCAGGCTCGCAACACCAGTTCTCCTTTGCGCCTCCGGACCAGTCACAGGGCGTCCGTTACGACGAACCCCATTACGACATCTCCGCCCGTCGCATGGGCCTGTCCTCCCGCTCATCTTCATCCTCCGAAAAGTCCGTCCCCCGAAAGCGCAGCTTCACAGCCGGGCCCCTGCCCATCCCGCCCAACATCGAGGAAGCGAACATGTTTGATGCCGCCGGCACAAACATGCAGCTGGACAACCCTGCGGAGGGATACGACGAGGTCGAGATGGGCTACCCTTCCGTCGACCCGAACGGGAGCCCCATCGATGGGAGCACGAGCAGCGGCGAGCAGGACGACCAACTCAAGCCGCTCATCGACACGCCCACCGTCCAGAACCAGCACGCGATGCAGGCGAGCAGCATGAGCATCATTGGCAAGCCCATGGGCACGAATAACTTCGTCACCAAGCTGTATCAGTGAGTCCCCGTTGCTGCTTCCCGACCTTCTCCATCATCGTGCTCCGCTCTTCCTTCCTCCGGTCTCCGAGCCCGGCGTGCCGGGTCTTCTTGTCCTCCTTTAGTGTCGCCCTGTCTGACTTGCGACTTGCGCGTTTTCTCGTGTCTCTTCACCAGAATGATCAATGACCCCAAATCGGCGCATTTCATTGCTTGGACGGACTTGGGCACTAGGTCAGTCCGCATTTCCGCTTTGATTCCGCGTCTGTCCCCCCTCGTGTTCGGACACGCGCTCTTGCACCTCTGCACACCCTCAAACTCGAACATCTTGTGCTGATGTCACCATGATGAACACAGCTTCGTCGTGTCTAATGTCGGCGAGTTCAGCCGCAGCATCCTTGGTTCGCATTTCAAGCACAACAATGTGCGTATTTCATTTCGTCGATGACGTCCTACCGCGCCGTATTGGCCGCGGACGGACGCTCATCGGCGCCAACTTGGGACGAAACACTGATTCAGATGATCACCGTCTAGTTTTCGAGTTTTGTGCGGCAGCTGAACATGTATGGATTCCATAAGATCAATCGCGTGAGCATCATTGTCCTTCCATCTTTGCCTCACTTTGGTCTCTGCCATCTTATTCCGTCCCAAATCCACCCTCGCGCCGTCATCACCCCCTCCGTCATCTGCCCTCGTTTCTTCCTTCTTTACCTCCCGCGTCACCGCGTCCTGCCATCTTCTCACCACACCCGATCCGGACTGTCTGCTGACTGGCCCACCCCTGCATGCAGACACCACGCGCGCAACGCACGTCGACCGACGCCCAGACCTGGGAATTCTCGCACCACAAGTTCCTGCGCGGGCGCCCAGATCTGCTTGAGGAGATCAAGCGCAAGGCACTCGAGCCCGATCCGTCCGTGAAGCACCGCGTTGAGCTGCCCGGCGAGGTCGCCGCGCAGCTTGCCCAGATGCGCGAGGAGAACCGGCGAGTGACGGGGGCGCTGAGCGCGGAGAAGGCCAAGGTCGAGCGGCTCGCGCTCGTGACCAAGTCGCTATACGACGTCGTGGAGAAGAACTTCCCTGGCTGGCGTGAGTGGCATATTCTACGCGCGGCGGACGACTGGATGCTGATTTTCTGATTCAATTTTGTGCGTCTGTCCACGCGCGCCTCGACAACTGTCTCCGCTGTCTTCGGTTCTCTGACGTAACGCGGATGTCTAAATTGGCTTCTCCGTCGCCCATTCTCGACGTCTCCGCCCTTTCTCCTCGGCCCTGAACGCCCGGTTCGCGCCCGGACCGATCTGCAGTCTCGGCGCCGTTCCCTACCGACATCCTCGAACCGAGCGACAACCCGAACATCTACGTAACCTCGCCCACTATGACCGTGCCCTCGCAGAGCTCTGCTCACCAGCAGCACGGGCTCCCCATGTCCACCCTCTCGAGCGCCAGCGCGTCGCTGCACTCGCTCAGCCCCGGCTCGAGCCCCACGACCGGCGACTTCCCCGCACACGTCCACGCGCACCACCACGCGCACACGCCGCACACGCTCTCGCGCCAGCAGTCCTTCCAGCACGGCTACGAGCACCTCGGCCCGCCGCATAGCCGCTTCGACACGCCGCTCTCGACGCCGCTCCCGCCGTCGCCCGGGCCCGGGCCCGGCGCGCCCATGGACTTCGGCGACGAGCAGGGCCGCAAGCGCCAGCGCACGGGCGCGGGCCAGGGCGAGGCGAAGCGCCTCTCGCGTGCACGCAGCGACAGTGCGCCGCTCGGGTACGGCGGGATGAGCGTCGGTATGGGCGGCAGCTGGGCCGCGACGCGCCCGCGGAGCGGCAGCGGGCTCGTCGTGCGCCCGGCGCGCAACGATGTCAACATGGGCCCGATGGCGATCCCGAACATCGGGCGCGCGGTCGGGCAAAACCTCACGAAGCAGTCGCCGGGGCCGTGAGGCCCACGTCAAAACGGGTGTATTTTTGGAGGGTAGAGGGGCGGCCCGCGTTGGCCTGTTTGGTGCCCGTCGCGTCGTCACGCTTTCTTGTCTTCGTTTCCAGTCTCGCAATCTCGCAAAAGTATGCACGGCGCGCGCGCCTGCATCCGTCTCCAACTGCCGTCTTTCCTTGTAGGCCCGCCTGCGCTCAACCCGCACGCAGCGGCTTTCATTCTTGCTCATACCATCGGTTTACGGGGACCTCGTGCATCTCTTGTCTCATATTTTCCCGTCTCCGTCTCCGTCTCGCTGTCTGCCATACTCATAAATACCGCCATCCCTCATCCACGTCTCCTGTGTATTCTGTTTACCCGTGTTCCATCGTCTCGCAGCATCCTCGGACAGTCGCGTACGCCGCCCGCTGTACACCACCCTCTTTCGTCCGTGCGCGTTGCGCTGTTGTCGTTGTCATGCTTCATCTTCCCCTTCCCTTCTCTGTCTATTTTTTTCGCCCCGTGCCGCCTGTGCTCATATCCCGCTTTCCACGCAATGTGCGTCTATACCGCGCCGCCACATAACCCATAGATTTGTATGATCACCCTCCCCCGCTACTACAGACAGAAAACCCGCCGTGCATCGTGCTGCTACATGTATAGAAGCCGTCTCCTTGTTCTTGAATGCAGATTGCATTAGCATACCCCCATCCGCTCCGTGTGCTCGATCTGACTGACTGATTGATTGACAGGCAGGCAGCCCGCGTCGTCCTGCGGACAGACGGGGATCGGAGCGCCTGATGGGCTGCCGGTGTCCTAACAATCAATGCTTGCATCCCATCTTCCGACCTGGCGATGGAACGCTTGATGGTCAGGCCGTCGACAGAGCCTTACGGCACACGCAGCGGCAGCATGCATACATCCATCTTGCGCCTCGGGAGCTGTCCCACAGCAAAATGTCTCGGGCTCGGGCTCGTCGCCATGCGCATTGCACGCACAACTGCCCAGACCCGCGGGTATCTGCATCTGTCGCGGCCGCGCCGTGCATGGTGCATAGGCACCCAGGGCAATGCGCACGACGACTGTCGTGCTCTAGCTCTGTGCGGATCTGCCGTAAACGCCCAGCGCGCGCCTCCGCCGCTGGTTGCGCAGTCAGCGCCAAGTGACCGCTGTCAGACGCTAGCGAACACCCGCGATGGTTGTGCACGCATCGGACGTATCAGTCCGTCTGTGGGGTGGACGGCATCTTGGCCGCCATCGGGCACTGGGACTGGTTCCGAGCTTGCGGAATTACGACAGGTCGAAGGCATGGGAGTCTGCGTCCCATGCTGCGAAATTCCGCGCCGTTGGCCGGTATGAGACTCCAGTACATGGAAAGATCGTCGTGAAGCAGAGACGGAACGGGTATTGATTTGCTTGATTGCAGAACGCAACGAATCGGGCGCGTCGCAGAACCGGGGATCGGCGCGATGGAGAAACGGTGCGGGGAGAGCTGCACTGCGGCACCACTGTGGGACGCGAAGTCCGCGCTCACCTGGGGTCTTGCGTGGCGGCCATCGGGACATGAGAAAATGAAGCAGTCTAGGTCGGCGCCGGGGGACTAGGAGCCTATAGCCCGAGCCACCGAGTGAGGAGAGGTTGGAGCTTGTGTGACGTCGACCAGAGCCATCCTAGAGATTTTCTTCCCGGCAGACCCGCGATCACCAGCCGAGTTAATGGAACACGTATGGCGGCTGGGACCGTCGCCGGAGATGAGCTCGAACAACAGAACGAATCGGAGCCGCCTGCGGCCGCATGGCTCTTCCCCAGATAGTCAAGGTCAGTCATAGGACAGAGAAGAGGAATGGCAGAGGGGAACGCCACTTCGGGGACACAAGACGTACAGTCTCGTGCAGGTATGTATTAACCAAGGGTCGGCTCGGATCCCAATGCGAACGATCGTTGAAGCTCTGACATACACTCGAGGCACGTCCAGTTTTCTGCGGCTAAGACAAGATCTTCGCTCGTACCATGCTGTGATAACTTGGGAAGCTTCCTAGAGACACGAGATTCTGTCATCCACCGAGCATACCAGAAAGAATGGAAAAACAATGCCATAGTACACCGTATTTTACAGACAGCGACAAAAGTTACGATATGCAGGACGTAAGCAACGTCCCTTTGACGAATCAAGCAAAGGGGGAGATGAAGGGACGAGGAATTTTGCCGCTTGGCAGCGGCTAACGCAAACGGGGAAACGCACTGCGGCTGCGTTCAGATTGGTAGAAAATCGCAGTTAAGGCGCGCGGCCGTTGGTTTCAACCTGGGTGTACTCGAGTCCTGGTCCATGGGCATGCTGGTATGGGCCGACCGCCGCACGCGGTACATACAGAGAAAATAGCAGGTGACGATGATCAGTAATGCATTTTCACAAAGACCGTTTGCAGGAATGCCTCGAAAACGGAACAGGCAAGCGCAAAGGGACGGTGGCGTTGAAAAACTCACCTCTGCGGCATGTGCATCCCTCCATGCGCGCTCTCCGTTGGTAATTCCATTGCCGTTCCCATTGCCGTTGATGTACGGAGACGGCCGTGAACTCGAGCGCGAATAGTGAGCCTCATGCTCGACGGCATTTGGATAGAAAGTGCTGGGATCATAAGGATGTGGAGTCTGGTTGGCATGAGGATGGACGGCGGATTCGGCCAAGTAGGGAAGTAAATCTGGTGTCAAGTTACTTGTGAGGACGGCATCGAGGAGCATACTAGCGTAGTCCGGCAAGTATATCAGCGTGGCAAACAGACGAGCAGATGAGAGTGGCATGCATACTCAAGCTCAGCCTGCATTTTCCGTTCTTTATCTGCTGCTATGCGAAGAGCGCGTTCGTGGTCTTCGTGGATCTGCAACGTCATGTAGGCATTGCTGGGACGCGTCGAAAGTGTCGGGCGCGTACCGCATTAACCTGATCGTAGCGCTCTCGTAGCGCTTGGAATCTGGTGTATGTCATCAACATCGAAGCTCGCCCCTGGAATACGGGAAGCGTTGCAAACGGACTTGTCTTTATACCTGACCTGCCGCTGAGGCTGGAATTGTTGACTCAAGTTGGGCTGCTGAACCAATTCAGTCGTGGTCTTCGCAGACACAGTAATAAACGGGCACGAGTAGCCCGTATCTCACCCTTGCCCGTTCTTCAGACTTGACTACGACATTTGTATGCGCAGGGATGGAGGTGGTGGTGGTGGAGGCAGAATGGTCCATGGATAAACAGATACAAAGCAAGGCGAGGCTGCACTGATGCCGTCTTGTCGCGTTCTTTGCTTGCCGTCATCAACGTTTCAGCAGCAAGTCTCCGAAGCCCGCGAAGCAAGATCAACCAAGCAGGTAAGGTTGTCTATCATCAGAGCTATGAAACTGTTCTGCGAGACAGGTTCGTGTATATCGTGTCTTCTATGCATTCGACACTAACCTTCGTGTCATTCAGCGTGCTTTAGTCCTTCCGTCCGAAAGGATATCCCGCGCGCATGGGGTGAACATCCTCGATTTACTGCATCGCAGGCACGTCTTCTGACGAAATTTCAGTCAATGATGGTGGAGTCGTCGCGAGATCGAGGGAAGAAGCGAAAAATGCAGTCTTTTACTTCTGCAATGGCCTGAAGGATCCGTGGGTTCAGCCGTATGGTTCCTCACTTCCAAGAGTGCTCTTGCTTTGTTTATTCACGTATTTTCACAGATTATCTGCAAGAGCCATTGTGGTTTGTGTCTTGATTCCTCCCGAGGACTTTGTCATCTTGACATGTCTACCTCAAGGCTTTCGACGCCAGTTGGATCGAAGACTCGATTAAAGGACGGTTCCGTTTGCCTGTTGGCAGATACGTCCTTGATGGTAGGTCATCATCGAGTTGTGACATTCATATTGCACTGATAGGTACATGATCCAGAATATCTCGTTGAGTCTGTTTCTATTCCTCAACGCGATACCTCAACTAGCAAGGACATCCTTGCCCCTGATCATCTATTCAAGAAACGCCCCGTCAGAGATTCGTCCTCCCCAGAGACTGATCCACGCCCAAGCAAGAAACAGCGCATACACGAATGTTTTACCTCGCCTTCGAGACTAGCCGGAAAGCCTGTTGACGGTAGCGATATGACCATGAAGGCGAACCGTGGCGACGCGCTTCTTGAAAAACAAGCCCTCCGTGAAATCCGTCTCCCCAAAAGGTCGGAAATATCTGGGCCCACTGTCAGACACCTCGATCTTGCTGTCGAACGCGCTCGTTTCCTCCAATCCGCCCAAGCTCCTACTTGCAACCGTAGCCTTCGGTTTTCTTCTGTGCCATCTAGGCTAGAGTCTACCTTGGGGACTACTCTTTCTCGATCAGAGCCGGCAGACGAGGACAAGAAAGAAGAAGAAGCTGTTATACACTGTCTCACCTCGTCGACCAAAACACCTCCAGTCGCGGACGGATTCACTGGACCCTCCAATCTTGCCCAACAGAACTCTGCTCAGCCGTCGTCTCTCCGCCCACGAATATCGAGCACTAGTCACATCGGTTTTCTGGAACGCATGTACGATAGCTCAAGCCTCCCTCCTACGTCGCTGTTGGGCCCTCGGGAACCTCGCCACTTCTCGGCTGCCTCGGTACTCAGCGCCTTGCGATGTATCCCGACCCACTATGCTTGTGTCTTTGAACCAGGGAAGAGGCACTTTGGGCAGGTTTTCACCGTGCTAGCGATCGACTAGTCCAATGGCGCATCCAACCGATGCGTTGATCCTACACCTCAGCGGTTGTGGAGGCATCAAAGTATGGTGACGGACCGGGCGTTGGAACACTAGCTTTCTTACATTGGACGCGAGATGGATGGATGGAGCACGTCGACCGACCGATAGCCGTCAGATCAAATAACAGTCTTATAAATTGGGAGGAGGCGCCTACGACGGATGTACTGAACGTTTTGGGGGTTGCGCAAAATGTGACGTCTCAAAGGACAAATCTTTTCCATGTAGCACACTTCCTGCAAGCAATTATGAAACTACCATCCGCAAGTTCCGAGTTGCTACAAGTACATGCAACTACATTCGAGATGGTCCATTCATTCATGACCAGATATATATGCCACCGCTCTCCTCCGCCCTCTGCTCTGGTATTCAGGCCCTCCGCCACGTATCCCATTCCACCTGCGGTACAATCTCTAGCAACCTTTTTAGTAACATTTCTTTTCGGGCATCCGGCCATGCTTCAAAGCAAATTGTCTGAATCGCCCGGGCTTTCTGGCGCGCATCGATTTGCTTCAAAAAGGCCTCGAAGTAAACGGTACGCATCTTCCCTTCGTCTATTCCATGGAACCAAGCCCCGTTCGCACCTAGAGTGAGACGGCATAGGTTCTCAAGAAACAGCACGCCCCTTTCCTGGTCAACACGACTAGCGAGTGCCGTGCAGAATTCCAACAATTGGTAAAGGTCCACATCGAATTGGACTTCCTCGACCACCCTAGATTTCCCCAGCACGTTGATCCAATCTTGCGCTGACCAGTTGGACCCAAGATATTGGGCGCGGCCCGTGATTGTGAGATGCCGGATACTGTCCGTTGGGAGTCCGCGATACAGACTGGTCATAATATCCCATATTGATTTGCTTGGATCCTCTGGAGTATAGAGTTTGAGAATATACCAGAGTTGAGTCCTCATATCATCCCCTGCCATCCGTGAGGCACGGAAGACAGAGCATGACTCGTAGGCTTCTAACACTACCGATTGCAGGGGCATTCCCTTTCTGTCCACATGGTCGTGGAAAAAAGAGACGATGTTGGTGATACACTGTCTCTCCCCGGTTCCAGTGCATACCAGGCTAAGTTTACAGGACGGTGGGATCCTGATATTCTTCATCAAATGGTCGCATCGACTAATGTCATCATCCAGGCTTAAGGACTCGAGAGAGGGCAGATCTGCGGGGTGACCAGTGTAAGCATTGGTCACAGGGGGCAGACAGTACATGAGCTCCAATATTTTGAGGACGGAAAACCCTCGGAGTGCGATCAGTAGTTGATCGAATGATGTTGTGGTAAATATGTTATCCCCTAGCACATGCGGAGTAGAGTCTGCGGAGAGGGTGATTTTGAGGCATGTGACATGACGAAGGATCGGTGCAGACCAACGAATGTAAACGTTCTCCAGATCAACAGAACGAAGCACAGGCGCACGATCCTGGAATGTGTTGTCAGGCAGGCAGATATATGTACTGCTGCCTGGATAGTATAAACGGAGACGTTGTAAGGCGCTCGCCGAAGACGTGAGTATAGGCACCCAGGTGGCTGGATGTTCTATGGTGACGAAGATGTCGCGAACACGGAACATGTGCTTGGTGATCTCTTCGAGGTGACTGGCTGGCATGAGGGATAGGGAGTAGGAGTTATTGAAGTAGAGTGAGATGGGAGCCGATTTCGTGCGCGTAAGCATCACCTTCAACCAACGCGCATTTAGGCCGTGGTGGATGTTTGTCCACAAGTAAGGATAGTGCAAGGCTGCCTCGCGCCAGTATTTGCATACATGAGTTACCTGTATCCAGCCAAGCTCGGCATGTTCCGGAGTCATCGATGGGAGGGTGCCGCTGCAAAACAGAAAAATGCGGGCAAGAACCTCCGAGGGAAGACGGTAGACCCGAGCGAGGGTGTTACGCTCAGTGCGCAGTGCACACGTTGCTAAATGCATAGCCGCCAATTCATCGTCTATCCGACGAGCCCATGCGGAACCACCAGAGTCGTCGAGAGAACGTAGATCTTGGATATCAGCAAGCCTCTGCCGAAGACAACCTGACCAAAACTCCCTTGGGCTGCGCATAAATATGTCAGAACGAATGCACAGCAGCAACGCAATGGCAGGAACAAACTTTGAAATCGGAGCGCTTTGCATCCTGGAGGTCGATCTTCTCAGATATAAAGCGTGGGACACTTCAGACGACCACAAGCACGAAAGGAATAATTCTTGTGCGTAGGAGATGGGAGGATCCTAGAAAATCGATGAGTTGAGAAAAATCAGACAGGATAGGTATTGTCAACCTCACCTTTCTGTAGAGATGATGGTGCTCGATCGCGGGTATCAGAGGAGGAGGATGAGCTATTCGCGAGAGTTGAAAGTGTAGACGAGTCGAGCGAGTATTGTGTGGAGAGGAGCGGGCGAAATATGATGACCGTTCCCCGTCTGTATGCAAGTGTAAAACATGGGCAAGACATGCATCCGAAGTCTGCGGGGCCATAAATATTTCACGTTCAGACTATAGAATTTGCTTACTGGCAGCCTAGACGACAAGCGCCTATCGTACACGTGTCAATGCAAAATAGCCAGAAACGCGGGCGAACGACGTCGCCGATCTGGAGAGATAACAAATTCATCCAAGCCAAGGCGAGATTCAAGAATCTAGCGGTATCATGCATTGAAAAATAGATCTAACCGAACCATACAAACGCATGCACACTCAATCCTCCTCGTCCTCGTCGCCAATGACATGTGGCGCGCTCATCAGCGGGTTCATAGGCTCTCCGACGCCGCCGCTGTCCCGCCGCCCATGTCCCGTCAGCCCCGTCGGCAGTCGGGAGTACCACCCCCCAGTTGCGGCCGTCGGCGTCGTGAGCTCGATGCCGCCCTCTTCCTTCGCGCCGGCGCCGGCGTCGGGGGCGTTGCGCCCGCTGGTCGCGTAGAGCTGGATGAGGAAGAGGATGTGCGTGTAGAGCAGGAAGGCGATGCTGTTGGATGGTCAGCTCGCGGGGTCTGGAGATGGAGCCGGGGTGTTTACCTGAACATTATGAGGATGTACGTGACGTGGTCCATCCCGTTGTCGTGTACAAAGTGCAGTTCTTCGTCCGTGGCGGACATGAAGAGAAGTCTGAACAACAAATTAATACGCAGTCGATGACCTCCACTCAGAAAACGTACCCAGAGCAAACCAGCAGCTATAAGAATGAACTTAGCATGAATTGCACCATGGCTAAAAACAAAACATACGAAGGGCGGCAAATGTCTGAACGCTCTCCCCTTTGACGGCGTCTCATCTCTCCCACTGCCATCCGCGAGCGTATGCTCGCTTTGATTATCGTCGCCGCTCTCAATGGTGCCGGGCGGGGCGAATTTGGACATGACGAAGCACACTTCGATGATGCGGGTCACGCCTGCGAGCATGAGGGTGTAACCGAACAGGCTGTGGACTTTCGTGGAGATCATGAGTGCTTGCGTGTGGTCGGACATCGCGTATCCGGTGAGAATGATACTGCTAGAGGTGAGTGTCGTTAGAGAGTGGCGCAAGAAGGATCTCACATTATAGCAGGAACAACAGTTCGCTGTAAATGAACGTTAGTTAATAACATAGAACGCGGAGAAAGATCAGATTACCTGGTTGTTTCGAGCCAAGAAGACACCAAGGATACCACCGCACCACCCTGTGAGACGTATGGTCAGACAAGCCCACTATGCTTCGTGTTCACAGCCACGCACAAAGGACGCCAAGAATACTACAGCAAAACGTGAGATCACAAGAGACGCAACAGGCTGTCAGAGATACTCACGTATGCTGCATGTCTTTCACAGACCATGATGAGCCGCGATGCTCGGTGAATGTGTTGACTGCAACGGAGATATAAAACACGGCAAGTCGTTATTTACGGTAGACTCACCAATGCCCTATAACCGAGTCGAGATAAATCACCGCATGTCGCATGCAAACACATACGGAACCTCGGCGACCTACCCAAAGAAGGATAACCCATGAATCCCACCACTCAGGACTACGACCGCTACGCCTGATCCACATCTCTCCAACAAGCAAAAGGATGGCCATAATAATTCCATATGCAATAAATCCACTCCCCTGCGAACGACAGTTGGAACGCCGGACTTGCACGATGTCTCACAGAACGCACCATGATATAATGTGCGAGACATTGTCCCAGGTCACCACCGCGGCAGTATCCTCTGAACGCGATTGCGCCAAAGAGCATCTGAGCCCACCCAATGACGGGATACGCCTTCCCAACAATACCGTGCGCTTTCACGGCGTAGGGGCGTAACGTTCTCTCGTGGAGATGTAATTTCAGGTAGACGCCGAGCGCGAGCTGCAGGAAGATCGGGAGGAACATGATGTTGGCGAACTTGCCATGGGCCGAGGCCAGAAACTGGCGGCCTTTATGCGCATGGCCCAGGATATAACCGCCTATTGTCAATACAAACCCTGCGCTCTAGATGCACAAGATGAATACCAGGAGAGGGAACAGAGGTCGAAAACCGCACCTGCAATGGTACATGCCATCGACTCCGCGTCAGGCCCAGAACCATGCCTATTGGGAACAGCACGCCCCAGACAGCCGCCTGGAGGAACATGTGGATCCATAGGACGGCGTCGACGGGGGCGTTGCGGGCCTCCTCGGAGAGTTGCTCATGGTGGGGGTGAGCGGACACGGCGAGCACAAGGCTCAATACAACAGCTGGTACAAACAACATAGGCCTCCACTAGTGCGCCTCCGCCGCCCGTGGCGTTTGTTACAAGGTGAAGGGGTCGAGAAATACAGGAAGAAAGGGAGGAGAACGTCTGTCGCTGTGCGATCCGACTCGCGGGGCGGGACATCCGCGGGCCGTGTGAACCAGCTTACTCAACGCCGGCGCGTCACCACATATCCGACCAAATTCGACCGTCCATGTCTTGCTCACTCTCTCAAATGTCCCAAAAAATCGTAAAAAATCAAACAAAAATCAGGCGAACCTGCGACGAGATCTACAATAATTATAAATGAGGAAAAAGGTTGTCCGTGCCAGGATTCGAGCCTGGGTTGCCACGGAAATGTCGCGGGTGCCACAACGTGGTGATCTAACCACTAATCTACACGGACTTGCTAGAAAACCTTAGCGGAAATTGTAAGTAGCGCTTTTGATCTGCCATTGTCGTGAGGAACCGGAGCGCGTGGCGGCTGTTTGTGCGCGCCAAATCAAACGACCGGTTTCTGTATCCTCGTCACCAGCAGGCCTGCTCCCTTTCCTCCCTTCTCTCCTACTTCCCATGGCCTCTAGAGTCGCTGTTAGCTCACTCAGGGCATCTGGTATGTTCCCATCTCGTGGATTTGCTCCAGAAACCGCACGAAAGACTAATGCGTTTTTTGCGGTAGCCTCGCGCGTCCGCCCCCATGCGGTCGGCGCTCTACCCCAGCTCATGCAGGCGTATGTTCATCTACTGCCTTGTGATTATCTTGGCAATTTTCGATGGCTCACCATATTATAGTCGCGCCATGTCCAGCTCGAACCAGAAGCCCCCCGCCGAGCGCGCCTCGGAGATCGTCGAGAAGCTCCCGTCCTCCCCGAACCTCATCACGAAAACCGGCACGGCGATCCTTGGCAGCGGTCTGCTCGCCACCGCCATCTCGAACGAGCTCTACGTCTTCAACGAGGAGACCGTCATCGCCGTCGGCTACTTCATCCTCTTCGGCTACATCGCCAAGGTGCGTGTCCGTGCATGCTTCCGTGGCAGGCGTACTGACTGCGCGTGGTGTGCAGAGCATCCGCACTCCGTACAAGGAGTGGGCGGAGGGCCACATCAACCGCATCAAGGGTGTCCTCGAGAAGTCTCGTTCCGAGCACACTCAGGCTGTCAAGGACAGGATCGACTCCGTCCAGCAGATGAAGGACGTCGTCTCCTTGACTGAGGGCCTCTTCGCTGCCTCCAAGGTGTGTCCCAATAAGCTTGTTCATCGTGGGCTGCGTTGACGCTTTGGGGTTCGTAGGAGACCGCCAAGCTCGAGTCCGAGGCGTTCGTCCAGCGTCAGCGCGTCCAGCTCGCGTCGGAAGTCAAGTCCGTCCTCGACAGCTGGGTCCGCTACGAGCAGCAGGAGAAGGAGAACGAGCAGCAGCAGCTAGTCAAGACTGTCGTCGAGAACGTGCTCAAGAACCTTCACGACGAGAAGACCCAGAAGGAGGTCCTCACCTGGGCCGTGTCCGAGGTCGAACGTGAGTGCTCTTGCGCGCATGCTGATCAGTCCCGTAATTAACGGTCAATTTTGGACAGAATTGGTCAAGGCCAAGGCCATCTAACGTTGCTACGCAGCCGTAGAGTTGACTAAAATGACGACACTGGACTGAGCTGAATAGACTTGTTCTCCCGTTTGCGTGGGTTTGCGTATCGTGTGTGCGTGTGCAAGATGGGTGTTGGAAGTCCGATTTGTATTCGAAGTGCCCCGACAACGTAGTTACTCCGGCGCATGACTAGCAGCATCGTGCGCGCATTGTAAGACTAGACGTGTGCCGCCATTTGAGAGAAACTATGAGAGCAGATTGACTGCGTAAACGGACCTACAAGTGTCCACAGCGTGGAGATGCAAATTGCCGAGCCGCGTCGCGGCGTCATCGTCTTGTCTGCCACCGGCTACAGGCTCATACGCGCCGCGTCCATATTCTTCGCCGCTCAACCCTCTTCCCTCCCGACGCCTCCCTCACGACCTCCACGACATTAGAAAACACCCTTTTGCATACGACCCGGGCACGCGAAGAGACGCCAGCATGGACAGCGATCTTATCAAGCTGGTGAACAGGTTGCAAGACACCTTCAGCAATCTCGGTGAGTTGCCATGGCTCCAGGCTTCGCGTGCTGCCAACTGAACATGCGCGGCAGGCGGCGAACTGGACATGCCGCAGCTGGCCGTGGTACGTGTGGTCCCCCTCTCCAGACGGCTTGTGCTCTGACAGTTGCGTCGCAGGTTGGGAGCCAGTCTGCAGGCAAGTCCAGTGTCCTCGAGAAGTACGCGTCTTCTTTGTCTTCCCTTTGTCCAGCACTGACGTCCGTGTTCCATGTCTTTTCCAGCATAGTGGGCCGCGACTTCCTTCCCAGAGGCCAGGGCATTGTTACCCGCCGCCCACTCGTCCTTCAACTCATCCACACCCCCGTACCCGAGACCGCGCCGGGCGGCGCGACTCCAAATTACACGGAATGGGGCCAGTTCCTCCACCTTGACAAGCGCTTCACCGACTTCCATGAAATACGAAAGGAGATTGAGCAGGAGACGTTCCGTGTTGCCGGGCAGAACAAGGGCATCAGCAAGCTGCCAATCCACCTGCGGATCTACAGTCCCGACGTACTAGACTTGACACTGGTGGACCTGCCGGGGCTCACGAAGGTATGTCGTCTGTCATGATATCTGCGGACCCTTGTTGACGTCCCAACGCGTCGCGACAGATTCCGGTGGGAGACCAGCCCAGTGACATCGAACGGCAAATTCGCGGACTTGTCGTGGAATACATCTCGAAGCCGAATTGGTGCGTGTCTCCCTTTCATATGCTCTTGGAGCATCATCACGTCGCGTCCTAATGCCCATGGTTCCGCGCCAGCGTGATCCTCGCGGTGTCCGCCGCGAATGTCGACCTCGCAAACTCCGAATCGCTGAAGCTCGCGCGCACCGTGGACCCGCAGGGCCGGCGCACCATCGGCATCCTCACCAAGCTTGACCTCATGGACGCGGGCACGAACGCGCTCGACATCCTCACGGGCCGTGTGTACCCGCTCAAGCTCGGCTTCATCGGCGTCGTGAACCGAAGCCAGCAGGACATCAACGTCGAGAAGAGCATGCGCGACGCGCTCGAGAACGAGACGCAGTTTTTCCGCGACCATCCTGCATATAGGAACATATCGCATAAGAATGGAACCAAGTACCTCGCCAAGACGCTCAACCAGGTAAGGCGTACGAAGTCGCGCGCGTGCTTCCATGTCGCTGATCATGTCTATCATTGTGTGCCGCGCCCTTGGCGCCGCAGGTCCTCATGAACCACATACGGGACAAGCTCCCTGATATGAAGGCGCGGCTGAACACGCTGATGGGCCAGGCGCAGCAGGAGCTAAATTCGTTCGGGGACGCCGCTATCTATGGCGACGCGAACCAGGTTCGTCTTCCTCTGACGTTGCATCCATTCTCGCCTAGCCCAATGCGACCGCGACTGACGTCGCACGCGCATGCAGCAAGGAGCCCTCATTCTCCGCCTCATGACGCAATTCGCCCGGGACTTCGTCTCTTCGATCGAGGGCACGAACCTCGACATTTCGACGAAGGAGCTGTCGGGCGGCGCGCGGATATACTATATCTTCAACGACGTGTTCGGCTATGCGCTCGCGTCCATCGATTCCACGCAGAACCTCGACAACCAGGACATCCGCACCGCCATCCGCAACTCGACAGGCCCTCGACCAAGCCTGTTCGTCCCTGAGGTCGCCTTCGATTTGCTAGTAAAACCCCAGATCAAGCTCCTCGAGGCACCGAGCCAGCGGTGCGTAGAACTAGTGTACGAAGAGCTTGTCAAGATTTGCCATAACTGCACAAGCACGGTGAGTGTGCGGTCTCCGTGCCTATCAGAAATTTTGTGATAGGTGTCTGGAAACTGTTGGCTCAATTCTTCTGGCGGATGTGTTAGGAATTGGAACGATTCCCCCGCCTGCATGCGCAATTGATTGAAGTCGTGTCCGAGCTTCTGCGCGAACGCCTCGGACCGACCTCGGAATATGCGCAGAGCTTGATTGAGATCCAAGCCGCGTACATCAACACCAATCACCCTGCATTTATTTCGGGAGCGACAGTCACTCAGGCTGTGGCACCACCTGCTCCAAAACACGCCAACCCCCCACGAGTGCGCTTCATTCTTAGCAAATTTGGAATGACCTTACTCACATCCTGGCTGTCGTGTCTGTCCCATCTGACAGCCTCAATCAGCGGAGCCCACTTCCACCGCCATCAACGGCACCGGAGCATCTCCAGACGACGACGACGCAGACTCCACGGAAGACGGCTCCGTCGCGAACGGCATTCCGCTGCGCGACGGCCGCTCCGTCTCCTCGACGCTCCCCGACCGGCCACGCGCCTCCGCCTCCTCAAGCAGCACCGCGAGTAAGGCCGGTGCGAAGGCCCAGCTCAACGCGCGAGCGCATCGGCACTCGTCGGCGCATACAGCGGGTATGCAGCCCGGCGCGTCGCCGGGGAGCGCCCGAGAGACGTTCCTCAACTATTTCTTTGGGCAGAATGGACCGGGCCCCATCGCGGGCGCAAGCCTCGACCGCCTGCCCGCGGGGCAGATGGCGCCGTCGGGGCGGGACGTGTCGGGTTCGGACGCAATGCTGCAGCAGGGTCTGCTCGCGGGGAAGCGCGACGGGAACAGCGCGGCGTTCGACATGAAAAGTCTGGGGAAACACATCGAGGCGGTGCGTGATTTGGCTTGGCCTCGGATTCCGCCGCGCAGTGTGACTGACGTTTGGCAGCCACAGACGTCGTCGGAGGGCGGGCATTTGACGATGCGCGAGGAGATGGAGACGAACCTGATCCGCTCGCTCATCGCGTCGTACTTCTCGATCGTGCGGCAGAGCATCCAGGATCTCGTCCCGAAGGCGATCATGCACTTCCTCGTGAACTACACGTCGCAGCACGTGCAGAATCGGCTCGTGTCGTCGCTGTACAAGCCGGAGCTGTTCCAGGACATGCTGAACGAGGACGAGACGCTGGTCGCCGAGCGCACGCGCGTCAAGGCGCTCCTCGATGCGTACAAGGAGGCGTTCAAGACGCTGTCGGAGGTGACGCTCAGGTCCACATAGAGTATACTACCGGGCATTGGCGTGTGCATTTGGAGCTCTGTTTTGCGTACTTCTGGATGTGGCTACATACTTCTTGCAGATAATGAACACTTCCGCTTTCATCGAGCCGTTCGCACCGGGGCTTTTGTCGGGGCGGGCGAGAGTCCATTTGTGTTGTTCGTTTCAAATCAGGCTGCACTCGTGGGTTCGAAGTTAGAATCAGGTAAATATGGTTTAAAACATTCAACCACGACATAGGACGTCCGGTGCATCTAGCAAATATCGTATGTCGTATTATTCAGCGCAATACATCAATCTATACTCCCAACAATTCGTCAAGACCAAGGGGCGGAAGGCCGTCCTGAAGATACTATAACTCGTAAAGTGTTCGGCACGTTGCCATTCGTGAACTTCGTGTCTCGTGCGCGACAAGCTTGTATTAGTGCTCCGGCACTGGAGGCATGCACGCGATGGGCTCGGGCGACTGGCCCTTGACGGCGACCCATTTCTCGGCAGGAACGCCCGCAGGCGCAGCCTGGCGGTCGGACTCACCCTCGGACGTGGCGCTCTCCTCGGCGTCCGCCTCGTTCGCGGTGCACTCAAACTGCTCCGAGTCGTCCTCCGACGTGACGCTCTCTCCGTCTTCGTCGGGGATGCGCACTTGCACGCCGAACGCGGGCATCGGCCCCGGCGACATCGCGCTGGGCGGCGGCGTGGGCTGCGCGAGCGCGGTCGTGTTCACGGCGGGCGCTTCCGGCCGCGCCGCGGCCTTCTTGCCCCTGCGCTTCTTCGCCTCTTTGCTCTCGAGCTGCTGGAGATCGCGTGCGTCAGGCGGGGCGCACGCGCGGATGGGGCCGCGTACCTCTTTTGCTTCCTTCTCGGCCTTCTATAGGGTACAAGCGCGTCAGCGGCGTGGCAGAATGCCGGGATGACGAGGACGTACTTCTTTCGCTTCGCGCTCTTCTTTCTGTGACGCAGATACGGACATCAGATAAGGCAACAGGCAATGAAGAGAGAAGCGCACCTCCTTACGTGCCGCCTCTTCTGCCTTCATTATGCATAATGGATCAGCACACGCGAAGTCAAGCGATGCAGTGCGCTGTCATACCTCTCTCTTCTCCTTGGCCTCGCGCTTCATTTCGCAATCAGTCTCGGCTCAGGTGTCGGCGGCAATGCTGCTCACCTCTTCCTTCTCGCGTTTCAGCCGGGCCCGCGTCTCGCGCTCTTGCTGTATCCTAAAGGCAACGCAGGTCAGCCCGCGCCCACGCGCCATGCCGGCAGGCCTACCAATCGCCGACTTCGTCCACGCACTCCCGCGGACGCGTCTTGTTCTTGAGCAAGTAGCCCTGCAGGCCGGCGACCTGTGGCGCGGGCTATGAGCATCTGGGCGCACGCCGCATATCACAGGCACACGCACGCTCATCTCGTCCTCCGGAATAGCGTCCGCGAACTTCCTCGCGAGGACGGCAAGCTCCTCTTCGTCGAGCAGCGGCACGGCCGAGGCGCCCGCCTTCTTGGGAATGGGCAGGTTCTTCTGCGACGCATCGCGCGACCCAGATGCGGAGTCGGTTGCGGAGGCAGACGGCTTGGAGGGGAAGAAGCATTTGAAGATGCCCTCCGCCTGCCACTTGGTCGCGTTCGTGAAGTTGACCCAGACGTCCATCCGTCCGGGCCGGCTGAGCGCAGGGTCGAGGCGCTCGATATGGTTCGTCGTCGCGAACAGAAGGCTGGCGGACACGAGACGGAATGCAATCAGATGATGGCGGAAGCGCGTGAGAGTGCGACTGACCGGCCTTCTGCGGCGGCGACACCATCGAGGCTGTTGAGCAGCCCGCTGAGACTGAGCGTGGATCCATCGTTTACGACTTCACTCGATGTCTTTGCGCCTGCGGTAGTCGGGATGCCGGTGGAGGCGGAGTCGCGGCTGACGGATCGGGTGAAGGCGGCGTCCAGGTCTTCCAGAAGGAGTATGCATCTGTCCAAGTAGGCTCAAACGTTGGCCCGCGCCTATGAAAGATTGCGCACCCACCTTGAAGGGACGTTGCCCATCAGCGTGGTCAGGGTGTTATCACTCATCCTTTACGCGTTGAATTAAGCCACGCGGAGCGGAAACACAGGTGGATACACACCCTTTCGACGACAAGCTCACGACATAGATATCGAGGCCCAATTCACCGGCCAGGGAGTGAATGAGGGAAGTCTTCCCGCTTATAGAACATGACGTCAACACATATTTCGGCTAGCGAACAGTGAATACGTACCTGCCCGGAACGCCATGCAAGAGGTAACCCCGGCGGAAAGGAATGCCTGAACGTACCCAACACGTTAGTTTGGGAGATTAGGCGACATTAGTGGCGGCCTTGCTGACCTCTCTCAGCATACCTGCAGACCGGAGGTGAGGCACATTACATCGTGTGACAGAGAGAAATGGGCGTACCAGTCCTCGGAGCGAAGAAAGTCCTTGCAGTCTGCGAGGAGCATCTCCTTGACGGAGGGTTCCAGAACGATGGAACTCATGGGGCGTTTCTGGCGGGCGCCATTCCATCTCCAGCAGCCGAACGAGCTGGCAAACTCAATCAGAGTTTTGCAGGATGCGAATAGCGTCCGCGCTTACGTGTCTGCCATGAAGATATGCACGCGGTGCTCTGCATCCTTCTCGTACTCACGCTTTGCCTCGAGCACGAGTTTCTTGAGGATGTCATTGTTGCGTGCGACGACGCTGGGCTGGCATGAGAAGACAATAAAGGGCTACGTAAAACGGAGGGACGACCGACCTTATTTTGAGTGCGGAGTAGTGGCCGTAGTCCTGGAACCGCTTGGTGCGTGTTATCTGGAGCGGAGGAGTTAAGCGAGAGACCCAGAAAGGCAGGAGCCGTGGCGTCATGCGCTCACCCGTAGCCAGTGCCCTCGGTAATAAATCGTATGTGTCGTGTCTGTGAAACACCACCAGCCTCTCAGCATCACCACGACGATCGACCCGGAGTGTGCCCGCTCACCCAGACTCGGCATGAACGCCACCTTGCGCTTCCGCCGCCCGTGCATCAGGTCTTCGTCCGACTCGTCCTCCACTTCCTCCTCCTCCAGATCCCCCGTCGTCGTCTGCGTCAGCCCGTTCCGGCCCACCGAGCGCGTTGTGATCTCAAATTCCCGGCTGCGCCCCCATGCGGGTTGCTGATGGCGGCGTTCAGGCCCCTACCTCCGACGTTTTGATTCAGCGCAATATCACGTACCTTCGACAGCCAGTGCATCAGCCTGTGGGAGTGCAGCGCGTTAGCCACGTTCGATATCTCCGAGGATGTATCAATGTATTACCAGTCATATGGATAGTCCTCCTGGCTAAAGTGCGCAGTCAGGAAGAACGCTGCGGGGAACATGTCAGCTCCGAATAGACACGCAACATGAGCGGAGAACGCGGACAGTCGATGAAGCCATTCCATGCCGAGACCGAGGCACGTCGGGCGGTTTCTACGGTACCTCCGATGACAACCAGTTTCTGCTCAACGCCCCTCGTGAGCATGCAGCCATGCAACAGCGGAAGGGCTGATGCGCACCAAGGTATCTTGTAGAGAGTTGGTATTGACGCCGAATGGCGATAGTAAGCTCTTGACAGTGTCCATGGGGACAAACAGAGCGTGGTCCGTAGAGAAAGGCAGGGGGAGAAGGGGCGCGGGTCGGACGTCGGACATTTGGAATTATATATCCATTGGCGGCGCCTCGTGTGATACAACGAATTGGCGGCACAGGCAGAGTCAAGATCTGGCGATGCCTGGAAGAAGGATGCCCTAAGCGGAAGATCGTCCTTTACTCAAGAGCACCATGCCACTGTGATAAGACAGACAGGTGGTTGCGACGTGCCTCCGACGCCTCTCGCTATGGTCATTCATGTATTGGGATGCTATCTGATGGTCGATTACCGAGGCTGTTCAGCTGGGGCGCCGTTGCAATAATAGAGGAAACTAGGAGATTCATTGACAAGTGAAGACAAAGGTCGGGGTTAGTTTGCGAACGCGTGTGTAGATCGGTTATGTCGTTCGCCTATCGTTTATGGAAACCCCTTGGGACCCGTCGGAGCGTGAAATCGTACGGCATGCCACGCTTTCGCCCTCCGACCACTTTCTGACCCCGCTGAGGAGCGAAACCAGCTCATGCGATGACGACACGCAATGCAGCGAACTGGCACGGCTTCGACACGACAATGAGAGCCTGGGCCGTCATTGAGTCCAAAGGCGAAGCAGGACGGCACAAAGCGAGCGGCGCCGAGAAGGGACACGTTTCCCCAGGACACGTGTGAAGACTAGCATGGAGGGTAAAATCAGATCCGAAAACTCCCCTTCAACCGCACTCGACTGTTCGGCAGTTCTATATCCTGCCGTTCCAAACTGCCAAACCATGCCCGTGATGCTCGCCCAGGTCCCAAATGGACGTCGTACCGAATCCGGGATCCCGGTACTTGTCTGTCCCCGGGGGGTGGCGCGATACGATCGGGGCAGAAGGACCCGGTGGGAAGGCCGGGTCGAGGCCAGCCGTCACCTGCAGCGGACCCTGTTCCCCTCGCCCTCACGATGCCTGCGGCTCTCGCGCACAATCCGCGCAGCGTCTGCACGCTCTGTGCTCGGGCGTCCGGTCGCTGCAGCAAACCTTGACAGACGGGATTCACCTACATCACACGTAACAAAGTTTCACGCCGCAGGATCAGGCGAGCGACTGCACTAATGCACATCAATCCCCCAGCTCGGTCCGCCCTGCCGCGCACGCAGCCTGATTCTGCGTCAACGCGCGTAAGGACGCGCGCGACCGCCGCAGCGCGTGCGAGCATATAGAAAGTCCGATTCCGACATTACTGACACTTGCGACACGGCTGATCACGTTTGCATGACAGCACCGCCAGGAGCGACGCGCAAAGGGGCGACGCAGCCCACGCGGCGTTGCCCTGTGCGCATCCAGCGCGATTCTAGCCAGGTGGCGCACTCGAAGATCGGCCACGACTGCTCTGCATTCGCTCAATAGCGCCCTAGGACAACAATCAGCGACAAATGACCAATAATTCAAATAAAGGGACGCACGCACCGGAATAGAACTCGACGCAGTTCGCAAGCTAGACCCTAATATTCTGCGCCTTTTCGGGGCCCAGCGCGCCTGCGTTCTGCAGACGCGGGCGACTATTGCCATTGCACCCGCACCACGCAGACGATCGTCCATCGCGCACAATGCAGCCCGTTGTCATCTCCTAGGAATGCACAGCCAATCGATAGCGCGCGCACAAAGGAGCACCTACGCCTCGGAATATGACCATATGGGTGTGCGTTGTTGGAGCTCGGCCACGACTGCAGTCGCATGATACGCCTCTAAGAACTGCGGTGGCGCTCGGCGCGCAGAGCTCGTGGGGGATTGCCGGGAATAGATCACAAACAAGAAAGAGGCCTGCGTACACCACCCAGCTGAAACAATGAACGCCACCCACATCTGATCGCTGCACAAAGGGACTAAACAGGTGAGTGTATCGGATTCAAATCAGAAAGTGCACTTGGCCGCCAAGGGTGGCGAGATCGCGCTGTCACGGCGCCGCACTCAGAATGCTAATACGAGCCTAATACAATACATACCTCTGCCACGAAGATTATAGGCATGCGCCTTCTCGAAGCCGCTGCACCGGGTGACGCTCGTATTTGTGCAAGTAGTCGCAAGAAGCAACGCGCTCGCGTTGACATGTCCACGGCGTTCCCATGTCACCAGCTTATTCATCGTCTCCCGGCGGAGGTGACGGCAGACCGTCGCGTGGCGCTCGAGAATTGAGGGGCGACGGGATGGAACGGGAGCTCGGGCCTCGCCGCAGGCCAAGATGGGCTTCACATTCACGGGCTTTTGATGAAGATGGCCCGTGTTAGCTGCAGTAAAGCACCGTGGAGATTACATGGACCTACCCGAACCCTGGGAGGATCAATCGATCCATCTTCTTGGACGCCACGAGTGCTGTAGTCGGTTCCGACCGGGCTTTCCCCATCTCCATCGTAGATTGCAATGCAATGCGGTAGCAATTACGTGCGAATGCAGCTGCGAGATTAGATGAACGAAGCTGCGCGAAGACTAATATACAGCGCTGCCAGCGCATGCGGGGAGAACGCCCGGCGATATGAATGAACGACCCGCATGGGCGTCTCAAGACCCCATAGATCGCAACGTCACCACGAGCAAATGCGTAAAGCGCTCACAGACCGTGATGGACGGAGACAGGAAGAAACCGATAGAATCGGCAGGGCGCGCCATGGGTACCATGGCCCCGCAGAATGGCCAGCAATTTGCCTGATAGCTATGCTACAAAACGATCCGAAAACTGTAACAAAGTATTAGGCACCATTCAGTGCATCGGAAAAGAAATAGCCCTTGCCTGAAAGATGCACAACTGCGTCTAGTCGCGCCGCAAACCCCCCATCTCCATCTCCTCCTCGTCGATGTTCGCTGTCGCGACCACGAGGCCCTCGGACATCTCCCGCTTCATGCAAAGCTGCTCCGTAACGATAATCGTGAGCGCTGCGCCGCACAGCATGACCGCCCAGAAAAACAACGACGTCGGCAGCTCTGCCGAGTAATATGTCGTGAGGACAAGGTGGTTGAACAGTAGCGTGAGCGCAAAGTCCAGTATGAGGCGCGGTCTGCGAATCAGGGCGTACAAGTAAAATATGCTGTGTGCGACATAGTCAGCAGCGCGCTAGGTAGCAAAACACGGTCGGCGTACTCGGCGGTGGACGCGAGCATCCAGCAGATGGCCAGGACCCAGCCGCGCCGCGGGTCGGCGCGACTGACCCAGTCCATGTCCCAAGCGGCCTCGGCGACCTTCTTGCCCCCAATCCAGGAGCCTGTGAAGGAGTGCCAGCGTTCCTCCCCGTGCAATCTCCGAAAAGTGGGCCGGCCCGCCATCTCTCTCCAGTCCATGAGCATGCCTGCAGATAGTATTAGTACGAGATAGATCCTCATCCACTGCCGTGCCCACATACCGACATTCGCGGCCCCGCCCTCATATTCTAAGGATGCTGGCTCAGCAATGAAGGATAATAATGGCGTAACTAATGTCGCCAGTGTAAGATAGTGCAAGCATTGCATGACTACGATCTAGAATTGACGTCAGTATCAGCTTGGGGCAAGACTGAGATCGGAAACCACATTCTTGGGAGATCAGGAGGACGGGATCCCAGCTCGATGAAGCCCGCGATGGCGCCATAGCGCTAGATGTTTAATAGATACTGGGAAATGGTAAAGGGGGCGTGGAATGAAGTAGGGACATGAAGGACGAGATCAAGGCGGTCGACGCCGCCGCGCCCTGTTCGCGTTGGCCGTCACAGAGCGTCACGATGGCGTCACGCGACGGACGCGTCTGCTGCCGGGCGCGCACTCAGCGGACCCAAATCACAGTTTCATGCGACCAAGCTGAAGCAGCCAGGACTCCCGTTCTAACTGCTCGTTCGCGAAGGTCATCTCTATGCCGACAGCGTCCTATGACCCACTATCGCAAGATGAAGAGCGGGGGCAGAGCGACGATAGGCCGATAGCTGGCGAGGCCAGGGGTCGCGGTCACAACAATGGGATCCTCCCCCGGCCGGCGATCTACTACGAAGACGGGCCGTTTGACCCACCGAGCTCTGAGGATGAGTCGGAGGAGCTGCTCGAGAAGCCTGCGCCCCGGTCGCCGGGCGACGCGGAGCGGGGGCGGACGGTGGAGGAGGAGGTCGCGGCGGCAGGGCTATTCCTGGGCAAACGGCAGGTGCGACCATGCATCTGTTTCGTCGTTGTGATGGTGCATTAAGTGATTTACGCGCAGGCATGGTCATCAGTGCGATGGCTCGTTACCGCGCTCGGGGTGCTAGTCGCGTTCTCAGCCGTCGTGGGGCTGTTCGCCGGCATGTCCTACCGCGAGACGAAGCACACGGTGCGAGGAAATGAACAAATCACCATGGATCACATTTTCAACGGCACGTTCCATGTCGAGAGGCAGGGCGTGAATTGGGTTCCGGAAGGTTGGTCATTGTGTTGATGATTATGGGTGTAGGATGCATTGTAATCGGTGTCCATACCCAGCCGGCGACGGCGTCTTCTCCGTCATGCAGGATGGATTCATCACACTGGTGGATCTCAAGAAGAACGAGACCTCGCGACTCGTCGAGCTGCGCCAGCTGCAGGACGTACGTCCCCTTGCGCCCACTGACCTGCAATGTGACGAAGGCAACATCCGTTCGTATGACAGGAACGCGGAACTAGCCTGACTTTCTCGACATGGAAGCTCTCGCCTGATATGAAATACATGCTCGTCAAGGCCGACCCCCTCAAGGTCAGTCGCATACCACACTCCGCATATTACGTCTAGCCGCATCTGACAGCGTACCCACCAGCAATGGCGGTGGTCCAGTTTCGGAAACTACTATGTCCACGACTTCGAGGCGAACAGTACGTACCCATTAACGGCGCCGTCCTTCCCACCGGTCACGGCCTACGCGACATGGTCGCCTACCGGCGAGAGCATCGCTTACGTCGCGAACAACGATCTCTACGTCCTGCCCTCCCCCGCGTGCGTGCACCCATGACCCTCCATCTCCCAGCTGGCTGACCACCGATCACCGTGCCCAGACCTTCGACTTCAGCCATCCGTGTCACCTCCACAGGGAATGCGTCCCTCTTCCACGGCGTTCCAGACTGGGTGTACGAAGAGGAGGTCTTCTCCGCAGACTACGCCCTGTGGTGGGCGCCCGACTCCACGAAGCTCGCGTTCCTCTCCTTCGATGAGACGCTCGTCGACGAGTTCACGTTCCCGATCTACAACCCCTCGGACGACGCCGATGCTGTCGTGCCCTACACCGAGCAGGTGACCATGAAGTACCCGAAGCCGGGGTACAACAACCCGCTCGTAGCCGTGCGCGTCTTCGATGTGGAGCAGTATCTCGCCGCGGACGCGGCGCTCCCGGCGGACGCGCTCACGCTCGAGCTCAACTGGCCAGGGCGGCAGGCGAGCAACGACAGCATCATCACGGAGATCGCGTGGGTGGGTAACGACAGCTTGCTCTTGAAGGAGAGCAACCGCAACGCGGACGTGGGCAGCGTCGTGTACTTCCATCTCGACGACACGCAGGCGCTGGGCAAGTCGACCGGCGCGGTCGTGCGCACGCTCGGTGCGCACGGTGAACAGGGCGACGACGGGTGGATTGAGGTTGGACAGACGGTCCATGCGCTGCCGGCTGGGTATTCGGGGTACCTCGATATTGTGCCGACGAAGGAGGGCTTCAACCATATCGCGCTGTTCAGCCCGGCGAATGCGAGCACTCCCGTGTTCCTCACGTCTGGCGAGTGGGAAGTGACGGGCGGCATTGCGGCAGTCGACGCCGAACGCGGGCTCGTGTATGTGCTCTCCAAGTTTTGTTATCATTGGTTTCTTACTCGGAGGCATACCTTTTCAGATACTTCCAGGCTGCAAATCCGTCATCTATCGAAAGGCATATCTACTCCGTCAGCTTATCTACTGATCTCAGCACGAAAAAGGTAGATGCGCCGAACGCCCTGACCGACACGTCGACCACCAGCTGGTACTCGGCCAGCTTCTCGCCACAGGGCGGATATTATTTACTGAATTACGAGGGCCCTCACGTACCGTGGCAGCGGGTCGTCCAAGCACACGGAGGAGGTCAGTCATGTTCTCATGTTGCCGTGAGTATGCAGTCATTCATACTTTCTTCGCAACGTAGATTTGAACTATGTTCTGACGGATAACGCCCAACTCAACGAGACTTGGAACCGGTTCGAGGCTCCGATCATTCAGTACTCCACTATCTCGAACGATGGTTACGGTATGGGGACATTTTTACCCACTGCTTCCGCGCTGACATTTCCCAGAGTTCAATGCCGTTGAGATTCGCCCGCCGAACATGGACGACTCCGGGCGCACGAAATACCCTGTACTATTCCGCGTGTGAGCATTCCCAAGCCTGCGAGCCATGACACCCCGCTGACAGTGTCATCTCCGCGCAGATACGGCGGCCCCGGCTCGCAGCTCGTCGACACGCGCTTCAACCGCGACTGGCACCACTACGTCGCATGCGCGCTCCAGTACGTCGTCGTCGTCGTCGACGGCCGGGGCACCGGTTTCAAGGGCCGCGCGCTGCGCAACCCCGTGAAGAACAACCTGGGCTGGTGGGAGACGCGCGACCAGATCGCCGCCGCACGGTGCGTTGGCCCGCGCCCATCCGACTCATCTCCGCTGCGTTTCTGATCCGCGGCGCGCGCAGACTCTGGGCGGGGAAGGAGTACGTCGACGGCACGCGCATCGGCATATGGGGATGGGTGCGTCTTCTTGCTTCGTTGATTGTGCAGCGCTGTTCTGATGGTGGCGCCGGCGGCCCTTTGCATCAGTCGTATGGCGGGTTCATGAGCGCGAAGGTCGTCGAAGCGGACGCGGGCGTGCACTCGCTGGCCATGTCTGTGGCGGTAAGCGTCCGCGCCTGTCCGCCGAAGCACACGCACTGACCGCCCCCGCCCGGGGCCCCCGCAGCCCGTGACGAGTTGGCGCCTGTACGGTACGTCCGCGTCGCCACGCCCACGCCGCCGTTTCAGCCGCTGATCGTCACTGCAGACTCGATCTACACGGAGCGCTACATGAACGTGCCGACGCTGAACCCGGGCGGGTACGTGAACGCGTCGGTGACGAACGTGACTGCGTTCGGGCGCGCGGATTACCTGCTCGCGCATGGGAGCGGCGACGACAACGTGCACTACGCGAACTCGGCGCATCTGCTCGACATGTTCACCGCGGCGGGGATCAGGAACTTCCGCTTCCGGATGTTCACGGACAGGTGCGTGTGTGCGTGCGGCGCGGGGTGTGGCGGCGGCTGATTGTGGTGCAGCGATCATAGCATCAACAAGCGCGGGGCGTATCGCGAGCTGTTTGAGTTCTTGACGGCGTTTTTGGTGGAGAAGTGGGGCACCGGCGGCAAGCGGCGGGGTTGGTGACAGGATGGAGATGAAGATGAAGATGAGACAGTTATCGCATACTAGCTGGCTTACTGATCTATAGAATGCGGATTTATACCATGGTCGAATCCCTTGCTTGCAAGCGCTCAGGCATCCTTGCAGCGAAACCAAGATCATCATCCATTGAATCCAACAGCCGAATCTATAACACAGACTGTTACAGGGCTGCAACTGAAGTTTCAAACGGGAACATTTCATTGCCCGACGTTTTCAGGTCCCAGACTGTTGCAAGGGAGGAACCCGAGGTGCGTGTTTGAATTGCGTGTTCTATCTTTTTGTCATAAGTTGTTCCTTTGTGACACAAGACTGGTTACCCTGCAATGCTGCGAGGTGCGTGCGTCTTTTACTTGAGGATGGTTCCGTTCCTTCGTGGTCTTACGAAGACCCTGCGTCCTTGAAACCGTAGCCAATGGCCCTCACTTGTCCCGGCACCTGCATAGCTCACGCGTATGCAGCCGACCTGCTATATGCGCATCACGCCGAATGTAGCCCGTAAGTCGCATTTATTAACAGCATTGCACCCTGATTTGTATGGCAGGCAATCGCATGATAAAAACTGGTGACATATATGCGGACATTACGCCACTGTCGAGGCCAAGGTCTTCGTAACATCAGGTTTCGAAGGTGAGCAAGCGACTGTATGGCTGTATGGCTCCTCCCCCTCTTGCATCTCTCTCAGAATGCAGCACCATTCTATTCTCGCATCCAGCGTTACAGTAATTTCAACCGTTCAGCCTACCAAAATTCCATGCGTCCGTCTGGGAGCGTACATTCTACCCGAAGGCCAACGACGAGAGTCCCCCTGATTCTCTGGAGAAGATAGCGTACGGCAGGTGGCCTGCATATATGGAATTTCTCCAGGTACTTTATTATGATGCTGATATGTAGATGACTCGCGGTACAAGATGTTGAGAGACAACCGCTTGCAGTTGCGCAAAGGCACAATGAACCTGTCGCGAAATCCGCACGCGAACAGAACCAGATAAACACGATGATATATTTATCACACTGATTCATGCTGGGCTTCGTCCACCGCTCGGCGCACCCTGGGCCTACCTGGGCTGCGATGATATTTATGGCCTTGGAATCGAAGCCGATGCCCATTGACGTACATCATTCCCATGTGGCTCCTTAGTGCATTGGAGCCCACATGGGTCACAGGTTTTTTCTGGCAACATTTCGAGATTCTTTCTCGAAGCTCTCAAGAAGCGATACATCGGCGACAATAAGAGCTGCAGGTAACCGCGGGCGGTCGGGGGGTCGGGGCAGGGCTCCACGGTGACGACATGAGGGACGCACAAAGTTAAAAAGTCAAATTGGGAGCCAGCCGAGCCGCGTCTCGCATCCTTTGATCCACGACCTTTCGCAACCTGTCCAGTCCCAGCTTGTCTGTGTCGTCGTTGTTCACGCAACGGCCATGTCCCCACGGACGCGTCGGGCACGGCTTTACACTGACCAGGTATGCGTAATGAGACAAGTCGAGAAGGTGCGTACTACAAATTGACGGGAAAGACGCCCAAAGGGAAGATGGGACGGGCGTCCAGACGAGGAGGGGCCAATGGGAGATAGCGGGGACGGTCGAGGCGCAGAGCTGGCTGGGGCGGCGACAGGTCTGGCCGGTCCTGGGCCTAGTGCCCTGCAGACCCCTACTTATACTCCCGCCCTCTTCCATCCACCGATGTTTACACCGCTCTCGAAGATCCCCGCCATGCTGACCGTGCCATACGCCTTTACTGCAATACGCGCAAACATCACCCCAACACCGATGCCGCCAACGACGACGCGCGGGAGTGCACCGCGAGGGCGTAAGCGGCCTCGGGGTCTGTGGAAGGCCCGGAACCCAGAAATTGCTTACGTGTACAGTGCTACCCATCCCGGTATGGCGCGCTTCGGCCCCGGCCACCGCCAGACTCCCCGCGACGACGACGACGACGACGGCGATAGCGACCTCGCGTTCGACGACGACCTCGACGACTGCCGCAGCAGTGCCTCCGGCAGTTCCAAGCGTCAGCGCCGTGCCCTCGCGGACGACGAGTTCCGTCTCTACGCCCCACTTCCTCCGCCCGTGTTCTCTGCACCTTCGCTACCGCTCATGAACGATGCGACCGACGCATCCTTCTCCCAAGGTGCAAAACTCCACAAAATAACCTGCGACTATGGCGACTGGGAAGATCTCAAGAAGCTTTTCGCCAGGGCCGCGGGGGAGTACGAACGTACGCATTTTGCTCGTCGTTTTCGATTGTATCCCGATTCCATAACTTTCCATCGTATCGTTCAGGCGACGATGTCACAGGCGCGATCTCCCTCCTCCGCGCCGCCATTGATGAATCTGCCCGATTTCTTAAGTTCTACCATGACCCTTCCGTACTTTTCGCTGCACCACCGACGGCCCCGGTGTCGGGCAATTCTCCTGAGTCGTTAACCCCTCCAGAAGAGCGGCTGAACCGCGACTGGGGGTCAGATAAGCGCCGCAAGAAGTCCGATAGCCCCTCCTCACCCACTAGCACGAGGAGTGAGCAGCCCAGGTGTGTACAATGAGTACACACACACTGACCATTCTAACTCGCTGCGATGGGCACAGTCACCCGGAACTTCCTACCGCCTTCCACGCCATTTTAGGCATCACCCTCTTCCTCTACGGCAACCTCATTGCGCAGGACTCCACGCTCGCCTTCCAAGGCGAGCCGGACACCCCGACCGCCTACTGGCTCTGCGCGCTCGACGTCTTCGAGACCGCCGAGAACCTGCCGAGCCGCACGAGCGGCAGCACCGGCGACACCGAGGACTGGCGCATGGCGATCGTCTGGGGGCGCACGCTCGTGTGCCTCGCGGACGAGAAGCTGAACCTCGCCGCGCGGGGCGAGACCGCGCCGGGGCACGCGCTCCCACTCTCGCCGTTCGCCGCGCGCCTACCGACGGAGGAGCCCAACTGGCCCACGGCGTCGCCGTTCCGCACGATCGCCGCGCGGCGCGCGCCGGTCACGCGCCGCATCACGCTCGCGGGCGCGACGGCGCACGACATCATGGTGCAGGCGATGGACCAGTTCTCGCGCGGTATTTTCCACATGCCGCACCCGCAGCCTGCGCCGCATCCGCACGGGCACGCGCACGCGCAGAGCCCGGGCCCCGCGCCTGTGCTGCCTGACGCGCTGGGGTTCAGCCGCCCGAAGGAGCTGTTCACGATCGCGGCGGAGGTGCTCGGCGTCGCGGAGCGCCTCGAGGAGCCCGACGAGCGGCGCTACTGGGCGTCGTGGGCGGACTCGGTGTTCAACCAGATGAAGATGGAGGCGGACATGGACGAGTGGCGCGCGCGCGTGACGACCGCGCGGGGCCGGTGCTGGCTGATTGCGGGGAGCGCGCGGGTGGACGAGCTCGAGGAGGCGCTGGAGTCGGGCCGGAGCGACGTGCTGCAGTCAGCGGAGGCGGAGGAGGCGCGGGAGGGGCTCCGGATGGGTATGTCGCGTGTCCTGTGCCGATGCGCTTCTCGCTTATTGTGTGTGTAGCCATCACGTTCTTCGACCGTGCCAAAGGCTCTGCTTCGACAGAATCGACCGAACGCGATCTCCAGGATCTGCAGCTGCTGGTGCGTGGGACCCCGCTCGCGTGCTATCACGTTTCTGACCGCAGATTATCCACTAGCTGGCCGAAGCGCTCTTATCGCTCGCGAATCTGACCGTGGACGAAAACACACGCGAAGAACTCTACAGCCGTGCACAGGCCGAGGGCGGCGACTCCGTCGTCGCGGCCCTCAGCGGGGCCGGCGGCAGCACCAGCGACCTGGCCATGCCCGCGCCCGCGCCTGACGACGACATGGTTATGGACACAAGCTAGGCCCGCGCCGTCAAGCATATAGAATTAAGGAAGCCGGTACATACCATTTTTACCCACCGCACCCGCTCTGCCCCCGCGCTCTCATACACGCACGGCGCACTACAGGCACGCGGCCCGTTTGGTTAGTTGTCAGTTGAGCATATCGCACTTCGCACTTCGTTCTTTTTCTTTTGGGTTTTACGCGGAATTATATACGGGTGTACGAGTACTGAATCCGTCCTGCATGCACCTATCTATCTATCCGATCTCCACGCACAATATCAGGGAACCATGCATCCACCGCTCCCATCCACTGTATCGATAGCCTTCCATATGCTTACGTCCCGCGTCAACGCGAATTTGTATTAGTTGTTTGTACGGGTATACACACACCATCAATAATCTCATACACTGCACCGCACACGGAAGCACAGAAGGCGAAGCCGAGGCCCGGCTAGAGGTGTCTCGCCCCGCCAGATTGCCTGATAGGCAGCGCAGGCGTCCGAGCAGCTGCTGGACCCCCCTCCCATTCCCCTACACGCGTGCGAGCGCACTCCCGCTACCGCGACCCAGGAGCCGCGCGCCGCCCTACGAGAACGCGTGCACAACGCCCTCGAACGTGGCGAACGTGACCATATTCACAGGGATCGCGCGCAACAGCGTCGGCGCGAGCCCGCGCACGAACACGCGCGCGCCCTCCGCGCGGTACGAGTGCGCCGCCGTGCTCCACGTGCCGCGGTACGGGTTCCCGGGCGTGCGCGGCGTGCTCTGCACGCGCGTCTTGATGACGTCGAACGGGAACGTGAACACCCAGCCCGCGATGCCCGCGACGCCGCCCGCGAGCAGCAGGCGCGGGTACGAGAGCTGCAGCGAGGCTGCGAGGTCGTCGAGGAGCGGGTCTGCGGAGGGGTCCGCGGGCGCGGGCGCGAGCAGGCGCAGGGCGGCTTCGTACTGCGGTGAGCGGCGTCAGTTGTGTGTGGGTGGGTGAGCGGGAGGGGACGCACGCCGGCGAAGTAGGCGCCGAAGCCGAGGTCGCGCAGGCCGGTTGCGGTGATGCCGCGGTAGAGGCCTGGGATGCCGTGCTGTCTGTAGATGGATGCCGCGAGCGCGAGCGCGGAGGGCGCGCGGGGGGCGGCGGCCGAGGCCGTGCGGCCGGGGACGGGGACGAGCGACTGCTGCTGGCGGATCTTGATGAGCTCGATGGGCGTGGTGATGGTCCTGTGAGTGGTGAGTGCGGGCGGCGAGTGCGGGCGGATTTGCGGACGCACGCGGACAAGAGGCCGCAGCCGGCGCCGGCGAGGTTGATTTGCATGAGGGTGGGGACCTGCCCTTCGTGATGTATTTGCAGCTTCATGAGCGTGCGGTACGTCGCGAATACGAGGCCGTTGAGGAGCGCGCATGATGCCTGTGGTAGAGGTGCGATGTCAAGGCCATCCGCCCGCTTTATTCTTATTTATGATCTTGAATGCGAAGTAGACGTACGAGTGGCGATGTGATTCCCTTGTAGAGACCGAAAAAGCGCTCTTCGCGCACGATGGTCGCAAATGCATGGAATACAGAGCGGTATTTAGTGGCGGTCAAAGGGTCCTGAAGACGGACTTTGACTGGACGGATCTTGCATTAAACATATAGGTCCGGCAAACATCCGGCCTTTCTCACCTGTGTCAAAGGGATGGCCAACGGTGAGGGCCGCCATTCCTTTATGCACACACCGTCAGCAAGAGCTGGAAGATATGACTTCCTTCACACGTACCCGCTACCGTGCCTGCGAAGAAGTCGAGCCTCGGATCAATAGCAACTGCTCCGTTCATAGGTGAATTGTGAGATTAAACCCGCTTGGTACTAGGAAGAACTCACCATTTCCCTTGCCGTCTTTCTCTGCCATGACAGTTCTAAGGTATCCAGACGAAGCAAATAGGACACTGGCTCTATGATTGCTGATGGTGTTGCAGACAACATGCAGGTGGGCGGCAACTTGGTGCCAGAGCACGCGAAACGCGTCTGCAGGATCATTTCCGTGTCCCATCACGTGTGCGCAAACCCTGACCCTGGTGCAAGTCGCATATACCACGGCCCTACGGGCATATCCTGGTCCCATGTGTACGAACCAAACCTGTAGGACTTGAAAGGACATACAGAAAGCAGTCTAAATTTGGGGTAGAAAGAATGTGATACTGCAAAACATATACAGGAGCTATATCAAGCCAATGCCTCGAGACATGATAGGATTCAGTCATGTATATCCCTAGCAGAGGGCAAGCGAGAGTCTACAGCGAGCTAATAATTACCAGAAGTGAACACTCAACACTGCTTATACCTTGACACGTTTCTTACTACCGTGATCGCAACGCGCAAATATCTACGAGAAAAGGGAATATTGAGTAGTCCTGAGGAAGCTGCAGGCCATACCGTTCTAACACCGGGCATCGAGCATTGCTCGCAGCGCACGGGGCGCGGCTCACGCAGCAAGTCGGCATATATACATATGTCAACCACGGTTGGACCACGGCGATCTGATATGGATACCGTAGAGGGCGCGCGCGCACTCGCATGTGCGGAACGTAGGGAAGTTCTGTCGCCTGCATGAGTCGAGCAGCAACGAGCGCTTGGCTCAGGCTGCGGCAGCGTACAAACAAGACCAAGCTCCATTTCACGTGACACGTTTTTCCTAATGGGGCAGTAATTCCTGAGAGAGACCTGCTCCCTTACGGGACCAGGAATAGAAGGCATTACGTGATACATTCGTGGGAATATGTAGGCGTCTGCTGGCGACGCCTGGCGTCGTCGTTGCCGTCTGTGTCGACCGACGATGATGATGGAGGCGACCTCTTTTCCCCGCGGTGTTGCTTGGTGCATCCTCCCTTATCAATCTGCCCCATAAGTCATCCCCGTTTCTAGTCCAGCGCGTAACTTTTGATAAGGCCAGGTCCTCGCCGTCCGGGAAGCCCTGGCGTCTGTACCTCGTTGGACTGCCTCAAGGCCTCCTCGCCGCCAGGACTTCTCCACAGTTTTGCCTGCCTCGTTTGCGCCTCGACCTAGTGGCGCTGGTCATCCGGTACCGACTTCCACCATTCTCGACCGTTTTCATGTTGTATGCGGTCTTGATGTGCCGAGTGGCGTCTGCGTATACTTAGATCACAGCACGCTATCCGACGTCCTCGCAGCGCGCAAAGTGCAAGCTCCGTTTGTTATCCAGCGCAGGGATCCAGCGTTCAATTGCGGCTCTACTGCGGCCAGTGCTCGCTGGTTCAGCCAGTGCGATTGCTTCGATGGGCTTGATAGACACAGCGTCTATAAACGCGTTCTTTGCTTTCATGAATTGTGATCAGCTTCTAATCTTACTGATGCACAGGTTTCTCCTAATCTAAGGTTTAGGTTCTGGCATTTTTTCATCATGTCCGCATGTCCGTGCACGGACGGTTCGGAGGATATTGAGCAGGGACCAACGTGAAGCGCGCGCCGGACCGCGTGGCGCCCATTTCTCACCATGCGTTTTCAATCCCAACATGATTTTCCTCGCCGGTGTCCCTCCGTTCAACCCATAGAATGACGGTGGCTGAGGCCACACTCAGTGCTGGGCGATTATAAACAGGTTAGGGGTGACAAGCCAGCATTTTGGGTCCGCCACCGACGTCGCCGCTTGCGGGGAGTATTGCCCGGTCAGAGAATCTAGATCAGCGAGATCGCCCAGACGCGCGGCCGGGAGAATGGGCAAATATGACGACAGGGCGAAGGTCTGAGAATACACGGCTCAAACTGACCTTCCGCAGCGTGCAGGCACTGCGAGGTACGTATCGCCTGCTCGCTTTTCGGTCCCCATTTCTGAAACCGTCGTACAGCGTAAGGTTCTAAATGTCGACAGCGGGAGCAGAGGGTGCATGCAGATAATGCAGCCGGGAAGGGTATGCAGATTGGAGGGTATCCGGCACGGGGATCGAAAATTAAAGAGAGTCTTCGGCCGGAATCAGTTCGATCTAGATCGAGGCAGGCCAAGCGCGGCAGACCACTGCCCTCGAGGGCAAACAGGAACCCAGCGTGCGGGAGAACCCCGTAACGTTTCGCAGAACAAAGGCCCGCGCTACAAATAGGAGCGCGGCCGTGTTTTTCTCTCCTTTTACCCTCAACGACTCCTCCACACGCGCCCCGTCGACGACCCGCATCCCTGAGTGACCATGCACAAATTTGTCGTCGCTCTCTGCATTGCGCTCCTCGCCTGCCTGGCCACCATCGTGCCCGCGCACGGCGCAGTCGCCCGCTTGACCAATGCGGAGCGGCTTCGTCGTAACCTGCCCCCTCTGCCTCCCGTGAGGCGCGGGTCCCCGGTTATCGCAAGGGATGGCTCATGTGCGTCCCATCCTGCTGTCCTCGCATGCTGCGTACTGACGCTGCGACGCCCGCAGCGAAACACCCCCCGACGCCCTCGAAGGTTCCGCATGCGACGTAAGCCGCCCCCGTTCCTCCCGCTCCACACTGGTATCTCACAGTCCCGCAGCGTCACTGGCCGCATTCAGGTCCGCGCGACGAACGGCAGCACGATCGGATTTGTGGCGAGCTCTACCGACGGAAGGTAGGCGCCCTTTCCTTCTCAGCCAGATAAGGGAATCGCTAATCCTGCCCAAGCTTCGGTATCAACTCTGTCGTCAAAGATGCTTCGTCTGAGGTGTCCGTCTCCTTCTCCGGGAGCAGCGTCAGCCTTACGGTACGTCTGTTTTTAGGTGCGGGATAAGAGGGAGGCTAATGCGGGCAACAGTCCGGGTCGTTCCTTGGCGCCAATGACACGAGTGCTACGTGAGTGGCTATAAGTGGATGGTCCCCTTGTCAGGTGAATGTCTGACTTTCGATGGCTTAACAGCGTTGCCGCTCTGACCGCGGTTCCCTCGGGATGTGAGTACACTTGGGCCGTCTATTGATTCTCATTCTAATGCACAATGTTCCCATAGCGGCTGCGTCGATATGGTCTCTCGACAAGAGCAACGGCAACCTGACCGGTGCGTACCCAGCTGTTACATGATTCCAGTCAGCCTAGCATACTGAAGCTTGTTCTCGGTAAACAGCGTCCCTTCCCAGCACGCCGTTGACATTCATCGCGCTCGACTCCAGCTCGAACTCGTTCCTCCTGAGTGGCGACCCCGCCGTTGAGCCGCTCGCCTCGGTCGTACGTGCACACCACCACCACTCCCGCATCACACTCACGCCGCCCCTGCAGTCATTCTTTATTGTTCCCTAAACGCCCAATCACGCACACACATGACAGTGTATCCCTACTAGTTGTAATCACGCCGTCTGACGGCACGGACACTTTCTTCACGCTCGCGACGCTCAGCTACACTTTCTCGTTTTCTTCCTGCTGGACCCTCCTGCTCGGCAGCGCGTCCGCTCGCGCGTGCGAGCCGGGCGCGCATGGACTAATCGAGCGCCTTCTGCTTTCTCACAACTAGACTTCTACATACGCCTTACGCCCGGACAGTGCGCTCCTCGTTACGTACGCCTGTGCGGCTGCTGTGTAGTGTACCTACTTGGTCGCTCAAGTAACTACGTGCGCCTTTCGTGTCTTGCTTACTGTCGAGCTCGGTATCGTACGGTATGGCACTACATCCTAGTCGCCAATCTGAGCACTATCAAGCCGGGTGCAGATGACGGTGCGTGCGATGTCGTTCTTTGTGGGGCGTGTGCCCTCGATTGGTGTTTTTGCTGCGCGCGGGGGAGTTGCATGCGGGGTGGGGCGTGGAGTGGGAGCAATCGTGCACCGGGCGCTGCGGCCAAGGCCGTGCGTCACGGTGAGGTATGTAGGCCGTGTACGTCCGATTTGGGTCCGTTCGTGTGGATCCATGTCTGCGGAGGGAAACTTGAATGCGACCTCGTTGCTTGGCGTGTTGATTGACGATGCTGTGTTAGTGCTGATGTGGTGCTCCGGGGATGACCAGCATTGAGTTCAGCCCTTTACTTGCAAGCATCATGGCATTGACTTAATGTGCATCATACCAATACTTCTGCAAGTGGCAATAATGTCATACATGAAATTCCTGTACTTATCCTGCTCTAAGCTGTCAGATACCAATGGTTTGTTTCATTTAGAAGATTATTAATACTATGCATCTATATGCTATAACAAGATCATATGAATTAATGAATTATGTCCCACTAATGAGCTATGCTAGTCCATAACTCTCCATGTACAAATTGGCTCAGATCTAATATCACAGAGGGTGATCCAATGATCCTTGCATGATGTGATCCTAATTGTAGATGATCAAGCAAATGGGTTGGAATCCAAAAAAGATATGCTGAATCTGGACCTAAAAGCCACTTTCCCCCTGACTTTGGAGCTGATAAATTTTCTTCAAGCATAGCCTCCCACAGAATGCTCTTTATCTGATATACCTTCCCTCTTCTGTCTAGGAATGGTTGTGGGCAAATATGAAGGTTATCTGATATAAAATCTTTTATTTAAAAAAAAAAAACATATACTCAATGACTCTAGCACTTACCATCATTAGTAGAGACAATGTGCTGAACACAAATTGTGCTATCACCATTACCAGACACAATATACTGGCTATCTGGTGAAAAGGCCATTGAAGTTATCCAGCTTTTATGACCTTCAATGACTTTTTCCACACTCCATTGTGAATTGTTCAATTTCCATAAATTGATTTGTGCTGCTATAGAGCCAGATGCAATGTACTGACCATCTGGAGAAATTGCCAATGCAGTGACACAACTATTGTGCTGCATAAACTCTCCTACAGCTATGTTTGAACCATCTGCTTTCCATAGTCTAACTGTCATGTCTATTGATCCAGAAGCAAGATATTGGCCATCTTTTGAAAATGCTACAGAAGTTACACAGCCATAATGTTGCATTGGATGTTCAATAGCTGCATTTGAGCAATCTGTTTTCCATAACCTGACTGTACAGTCATGAGATCCAGAGGCAATATATCTGCCATCTGGTGAAAATGCTACTGATGTAACATCATCATCATGATACATGATGTTGCCAATAGCTTGGCCTGTTTTATCAGCTTTCCATAATCTAACAGTATGATCAGCAGAACCAGATACTATATATTGGCTATTGGTTGAAATTGCCACTGACATGACTGCAGCCTTATGTCTTATAACAATATCTTCCACATAATTTACTGAGCTATCTATTCTCCAAAGCTTGACTGTTTCATCTTGAGAGCCAGATATGAGATATTGACCATCTGATGAAAATGCCACTGAATAAACTAATGCATTATGTGCTTTGATGGGTTTTCCTACAAGTTCACCTGTATCAGATCTCCATACTCTGATAAGTCCTGTAGCAGAACCTGAAGCAATGAACTGTCCATCTGATGAAAATATGACTGACTCTACACTGTCAACATTGTTCATGTCAGATCTGATGTCTGTATTTACTGATAAAAGACCAGAAAATCTATCTCTCCAAACTTTTAGACTTTTATACTCTGTAGCACCCAATGCTAAAGCTGACATATATATATGTGGAATGCTTTCTGATATGGGAGACTGATATATTTGCAATACTGTCAACATATCATTTAGAGAGACTTGAAGATTGAGTGGAGCATTAATCTAGTAATTTATTAAAGATGTGTTTGTTTTATATCAAAATGGTGGCCTACCTTTTTACACAGTATATAGGCCTGTTCTAACATTTCAATCCCAATATTTATCATCTTTAGCATACTTAGTACCTCTACCCAGTACAAACTACTATCATATAGCCAACTTTTTATATAGTCAAGCATATTGCCTCCCACTGAAGATCTCTTAAAATGCTCAAACCAATATTTGCATGCATATATAAGTGCTTCAGAAGGTCTTACTAGATTTTGTTTGTTATTGGGTAGGTATGATGATTGACATTTACATATATTAAATTTAAGTTTTTTATTCATGATTTCAAAACATCTTGAAGTCATATAATCATGAGCATCAGTGATATTAGTATACCATTTATATGTATGATTTAAATTATAATTGCAGATATAATCTGCTAAAGATGCATGAAAGATGGAAATTTTTTCTTCAATATTAGAGGGTATATCAAGCAATGAGTGAAATCCACTTAGTGCAGCACTCATTAGAGCTAGGTCAATATCTAAGATGGTGCTCATAGTCTTCATTGACATTCTTGTGGCCTGAGACAACATACAATATAAAAAATGCTGGATGTTTTCAATTTCATTTTGAGAAAGGCCATCATTAAAAATCTCATCAAGTACAAACTTGTATAGCAAATGAAGTTGCTGAAATACAGTAGAAGTTGATGTATTATCACTAACATCAGTAGTCAATGCATGTAAACGAGTTGCTGGATCTCCTCTATAATGTTTGATATAATGTAAAGTTGTAGATGCATAAATAAACAGCCTATCAGCTTGTTTGACTAGAAAATTTATCTGTGCTATAGAAGGTTTTTTGGTGATAAAGCCTAGTTTTGAATAATGCTTCTGAAAAATCTCAGTCAGGCTTTGAGTAATATACAAGGAAATATCTGTTTTAACAAGGTCCTTCTCCATTTTATGCAAGTATAGGACCTGATTGTTGAAATGTAATAGGTTAAGTTCTTCTTGAATTTCTATCTCAGGACGACTTGTTATGAAGACCTTAAATATAAGGGTCCGAGCATGTTTTATGAAATATTCATCTGAGAAAAGGACCAGTGGTATGTGGTGCTATGTAACCTACATAGCTCTGATAGGGCCATAGGAGTCCCCTTTTCTACATAGCTACTCCATAGCAGCAAGGCAATCTATATAGGGCTACCATAGCTATCATAGCTATCATAGAATAAGGCAGTAGCTATCATAGCTATCATAGCATAGGGCATAAGCTATCATAGCTATCATAGCTGCCATAGCATAAGGGGACTATCATAACTATGTGATATATCTCTGTTATCATACCATGTCTAGCTCATAAGACTGCTATGTATTCTATGTCACCTCTACCAACAATGCTAGTCATAAAATACTATATATTTATCCCCACAAATAATGATATATCAAATATCCATTATTTTTATACATCCAAAACATCAAAAACATGAAGTTTAAAAGCATTATATTTGAGACATTTAACTACAACACATTATCAATCTACAATACACTACAACTGAAGAGAAATATTTCTTCAGAGATAAAATCAAAAGCAAAACAATAAGACTTACAAAGATAAGAAAGAGCAAAAACATAGTCTACAAAACAAGATAACATATTAGTATGACAATCACTAGATTATATGATGAAAGCGTGTGACTAAGACATTAAGCAAACTTATTTCTAAATGACAAAAATATACATTAGTCAAGGCCAAGACAATGATAACTTACAATAACTACAAAAAGCGAAAATAATCTCAGAGAGAAAAAAAAGATATTAGTATAAGCCATCAAGGACTAAGGATCAAGGGTTTACCTTAACAAGGAAGGTAAACAAACGACGACAATAAAAGGAGCTAAAACAACGAGCAAAGGAAGGGTGATGACGAGAAACAACAGGCGACGACGAGCGAGCAACGGGCGACGACGAAGACGTCGACGTGGCAAGGGATGGAGGGAGTTAAAGAGCAAGAGGTAACGCGCGTTGTGCGCACCTTATATACGAATCCCGGGCGGAGCCGGGATTTGTGGCTGCCGAGCGCTTGCCGAGGTCGCGTCAGAGACTGGGCGCCAGACTTCACTAAATGGACCTGGCTCCCTGTGAGCTTCGTGTACAGTAGATACTTATAAAGCTCATGCATTCGAGTCGTATGTACAATAAATAGCTCTAGTGTTTTTCTCTCAATTTATGTGATTTTTCTTGATTTGTATTGGCTCGAGGAATGTTGCTTCGCTCGTTCGGTGGCTGAAGAACCGAACGCGCGTCGAAGTTCATCTCGTCCATGATGCATCATGGGCCACTACCACCACCCTCCCTCTCTCGTCACACCCTCGTCCCTCCTGTCGCCCCCGTCAGATCGAACGCCGAAGGAGGGTAGTTAGATGCTGAGGGTCTCAAAGGTAAGTAAAAAAAAACTGTTAATTCGTTCATTCAGGCTAACGTAGAGAGTATCGCTCATTGGAGCGATACTCTCGACCTTCTTCCGCCTCGCCTCGCCTTCCACCGCCATCTGTCCATCGCCGACCCACCCCCCGACATCGCCGCCATTCCCGCAGGGACTCGCGCGCCGTCTCCAACAACCGCAACCGCGTGCGCTGGCGCACCCACACCACCGCACAACGCGTACGGGAGCTCCTCCCCTCGCGCACGGGGGCTCCTCCCCTCCCGCATGGCCCCGCCGTCCCGCGTACGGCGATGCTGCCTGGTGCACGGGCCAGGCTCGCTGGGTGCGGCCTTCCCGTCTCGCTCAGGGGCTGACGTGTGCGCGCGACTTCGCCATGGTCCGTGCGCATGGCCAGCGGATGGCCACCGTCGCGCGGCACGCGCACTGTGCGCGACCGAGGGATGTGTGCACACCAGGACAGCACGACACGGGGCGGGCACGCATGCGTGCACGTCGCCCGTGGCCGTGTGCAGGCGCGCACAGCCCGACGCCTCGTCCGCTGGCCCCGCACGTCGTGCCCCTCGCCGCCCTCATGCGTGCGGCCAGTGCGCCCCAGGCGCACAGGCTTATCGTATCACGCACGGGCCCGCCGCAGCTCTGCGTCCCGCGCCCGTCCAGAGCACCTCGCGTACGGGCCCGCGGCGGCCGGATGCCTCGCGCAGGCCCGTCGTGCGTCGCATGCGTCCCGCGTATGGACTCCGCGCCTCGCGTACAGCCGCCCGTGCGTCGCCCACGGACCGACGCCTCCCCTCGCGCAGGCCTGACGCGTCGCGCACGGGCCCGCAGCAGCCCATCGCATCGCGTACGGACGCAGCAGCCCGACACCTAGCGCACGGGCCTGCGACAGCCCCAGAGACCGTCGTACGCCGCCTGCACGCGTGGTGCCTCTCGTCCGTAGGCCTGCGGCATTGCGCACGGCCTGCGCTCATCGTGCATCGGCCCGCGCCCTCGCGCACGCCCGCAGCTCTCTGCGCACCGCCACGCTTTGTGCCTCGCGACGGCTGCCGTGGCATGCGCAAACGCCATGTCTCGTGTGTGCATGCCTTGTACCTCACCAGAACTACTGATACCTGTAGTATAGTTGACTGTAGTAGTACCACTCTTAAATATAATTAAATTTGGCTTGAAAATCTTAATAACCACTTGACTTCAAGGCATAGTGTTCATAGTTGTCATAGTCTCTCATAGATATGATAGTACTATGTATTTACAACTATTAGCTATGGAAATTATGGTAACACTATATAACTGGCACTACTAGCTATGGAAGCTATGATAGCCCTCATAGTTCTATGTAGCTGGACAAGCTAACTTCATAGCTTCTATAGCCCTCTGATAGCATCCATAATATAACCTGTAGCTATATAAAATTCCATTTTCTCAGATGTTGTAAGAGGGCCACTACTCCATCCCTATCTTCACATTCATCTAAAGCCTCAATTACAAGAACAAAGGTTTTTGGAATATGGTCCTCAATCATTTTACAAGGTTCTAAGATCAATCTTTGAAATTGAACATCAAGAGACAACTTTGCAACATCAGGAGTGTATGCAAGATTTTTGAGCAAAGCAGCAGCAAAGACAGAATTGGATCTAGCCATCACTCAAGCAAGAGTTGGCAAAATGCAGTGAACATTTTGTTGACCAACAGATCCCTGTCTTGAACAGAAGAAGCTAGCCCCTAGATAGCCATTATCATTTAATACTCTGCAGAAGCTATAGGCAATGGCAGATTTTCCAGTTCCAGCAAGACCAGTTAGCCAATATAGTTTGAAATCAGGATCAAGTGCCCAAGTTTTTAGTCTTTCAAGAACATCAACTCGAGTGCCTTTCATGCATCCTTTTCCAAGAGAACCATAGCCATTGAAAGCAGCTTCAGCAACATGATCTAGTCTCTCAAGCTTTACTGCAACAAATCTCAGTGAATGTCAATGTAATAGAATATGTCTTACCATCCTATGTAAAACTCATGAATATTAGTAATAGGGATGAATCAACTACACATACATTTTGCATTGCAATAATATTCACTTCCATATCCAGGATGCTTAAGATCTAAAGCACATGAACACAAGGCAAAGTCTGAAAGAACATGCCCCACGTACAATGAATTGATCTACCAGATCCCCCAATGCCTGAATGTGATGCATTATCTCTGTTTTATCATCCGAAACTGTGATAAAGCATTTAATCTTGCCACGGTCAATCTTCTTTTTGATTTCAAATTCTTGTTTTTGCAACTGCCTTTCATTCAAGCATGAGTTTACTAAGACCATAGAGCTGCCAAGAATAAACCCTACTTCACAAATTTCTTGAAGCGATCACGGACACCGTCTGCCTCAAAATCAGCCTTCCCAGTATCATAGTGCTGAAGGAGGCCGACGAAGACATTGATGCGGGACATCACATTTTCAAGTTCCTTTTGTACGCCGTTGACATCCTGCAGGGCGTGAGAGGGGAAATGATGATTCTGACACCGCACTTACATCAATATAGTTGAGGACGGCGACCAGACCGCCTGTTGCTGCTTTGAGCGGGGGGAAAAAGTCCGAGGCTTCTTTGACGACCTTCAGACCCTCCTTGAAAGTTGTCCAGGCAGTACTCGCAGCCGCGCCGCGACTCTCCCGTTGAGACGGCATATCTGTAGTCAAAGTAGAGTCCTGCGACGTGCTGTTGACTGCTATAAGAAATCAGCCCCAAGTGTTATGCATCCGAGATCGAGGAGCCTTACAAGAATGGTCGGACACATCCAACAATTCAGTTCGAACGGCAGATGCGGGGGCCGAAATTGTATCCATACGAACATCGACGAATGCGCCTAGATTTGCGTCAAGCGCTGTGCTGTCGACTAGGGAGACAAATAACTTTCAGAACAGAGCGCCGCACGTTCAACATGGAAAAGCTCACTAGAGCTGTGTCTCGTTTCTGGCTTGCTAGTCCGAATGACCAATGTTGAGGAGACAGATGCGTTCATTGGGACAGCATCGGCAAGTGTAGCACTCGGTCTTACATCGAGCGGACCTAGGGATCTGTCGATCGCAAGATCGCTCTGGTCTGCACTATCAGAGGTTTGAATAAGACCAGATACCAGCGTCGTCTCTGGCATAGCATTGGCAGACACTTCGACAGGCGCACCAGCGATACCACCATCATCAGCAAGCCCACCGTCGCGAGAAGTCCGCCCTTCTAGAAGAACATCGGGATCTGCAGCATTGCTCTGGTTCCTCGGTGACATAGTTGAAACATGAGCTACGGGGTTACGAGCAAGAGACGGCGGCGCAGAGGCCGATCTGGTGGTATGCGGAGGCGAACTGCTGTCGTGGCCGTGGCGACACAAGAAGACGTCGCCAACAAGCCGCCAGACACGGCGAAGAGGTCTGCCACGGGTTTCTCTAGACATCAGTTTTCAAGACCAATAATCAAGTTCGAGGACAGAGAATTGGGCAAGATCAGAGTTGCGAACGAGGTTGTAGGACCGAAAGCTTGGGATTCGGGAAGAAGTCAGCAATATGGGGAACGCGAAGTGTGTCGCCCAGCCAGTTTCAGATAGTGATCAAGTTGGTACACGAAGATCGGCGCAGTGCAATGTAGAAGCAAAAGCTAGCAGCAGCAAAGAGCTCGGGAGAGACTGTCGGGAGACAGAGAACAACGGGAGCCTGCCATCAATTATCGATCGACACACGGCGGCCCCCCGGCCCGGTCCTACTCGACTGGAGAAATGGACGACGACGACAAGACACCATCTACCACCACCGACCACCTCTCCAAACCACTTCCCAATGCTCCGCTGTCCCGCCCTCCCGCAACCTCGCCCACGCCCGCGCCTCACTCCCCGCCCGCGCCACACGCGCCCCCTCACCACCGCCCACCCTACCGCGGGCGCCCCGCCCCAATCGACCGTCAATGCCGCCGAGATCGCGCACTTCTCGCGCCTCGCGTCGCTCTGGTGGGACGAGCGCGGCGAATTCGCGCTCCTGCACCGGATGAACCCCGCGCGCGTGCAGTTCGTACGCGAGAAGCTGCTCGAGGTCGCGCGCGAGGAAGAAGGCGAGGGGGTTGATGACGTCGCGGTGCTGCGCGGGAAGGACGTGCTCGACGTCGGATGCGGCGGGGGGATTCTGTCCGAGGTACGCTTCCTCGCTTTTTTCTTGTCGTACTACTAAAGCTAATGTGGGTGCACGGCACGGCAGAGTCTGGCACGACTAGGCGGGCGCACGCTCGGCGTCGACGCGTCGGACGCGAACATCCGCATCGCGTCGCTGCATGCGTCCGCAGACCCGCACCTCTCGACGCACACCCCCAACGGCGGGACCCTCGCCTACCGGCACGCATCCGCGGAGGCGCTCGTGCAGGAGCAGCGCCGCTTCGACGTCGTGTGCTCGATGGAGGTCGTCGAGCACGTCGACAACCCCGGCGCGTTCCTCGCGTCCTGCGCCGAGCTCGTCAAGGTGCGTCTTCCACTATTTCCATTCGCCGTGAGATGCTGATGCATGTGTGGGTGCGTAGCCTGGCGGACACCTCTTCCTCTCGACCGTCGCGCGCACGCCGCTCGCGTACCTCCTCACAATCCTCGCAGCGGAGCACGTCCTGCGCCTCGTCGCGCCTGGCACGCACACCTACTCCAAATTCGTCAATCCATCCGAGCTCATCGACTTCTTTGCCAACTTCCCATCCCCACCTTCACCCGCTGCGCATCCCCCTTCACCCGCCGCGCCCCCAACCACGCGGCCGTGGATCTCGCGGACATACGCGCACGGGCAGCCCACGCGCACCGAGGCGGAGGTGCGCGGGCTGGTGTACGTCCCGCTCGGCGGACGCTGGGTGCTGATGCCGCGCGCGGCGACGCCGTGGGCCGCGGAATGCAACTACCTATTCTGGGTGCGCAAGCCCCGCGCGGACGCGTCGTAGGCGGTCTAATGACATGTATGCATATGCCTTGCGGGGACAGCGGCGGGCTTTCCGCCACCGGGGATAGATGAGAAGGTGTTTCGGGCGGTCTTCCTTCTGTTTGTGATTGTGTCTGGAATCCGTTCAGCGCATATGCTGACAAGAATAGCAAGATGCTGTCTAGGGTTTTGGCGAGGAATGGTAGGTTTAGAACACGGAGACTGCGTCGCTGCGTCGGGCCTTCCTGTCGTATTTCTATCTCAAGCTCAATCATCAGTACGTACACAGCACGACTCTTCGGAGGTCAGCACGGACGTCTAAGACCATACTCAATCAGCATCATTCCCGACCTTCCGAGGTCTGAATCGGGAAGCGGGCGTATGATCAGATCGCATATTGTATGCGTGAACATGGCATCCAAAGCAACGCGTGTAACACGTGTAAGTCCGCCATAACGTGGATCTGCTCACGAAGACGTCCAAACGGACAAAACGGCGATATCTACGGTCCGGTCATGCATGACCACGATGATGTCGCGAGACGTAAGAATCAGACGCATGCACGGCATGTAACTAAGCGTACACTATCCTACAGGTTCCTGGTGTCGGCCGACCGGCCAAGTCTATGCGCTATATTACAAAAAGCGACGGGGCAATAAAGTATGCGGCATCCGTGCGAGATGCAGAGAAGACGAAGGCGAAAGCGAAGCAAGCGGCGCGATGCGCACGCGGAGACACGGCGGGCCCCCGCCGTGTCAGGACATGAGACGCTCGCCCCAGACGAGGCGCTGCCGGTGCGCGCGGTACGCGCCGAGGAGCGTGATCCACGTGACCCACGCCGCGAGCGCGAAGCAGACGAAGAAGAGCGCGCGCATCGCCGCCTTCCACCGCAGCGACACCGGCGCGTCCGCCGTGAAGATGATCGTGCGCCACCGCTCGTAGAAGTCGGTGTTCAGCCACTCGAGGTCCGCGACGAGCTCCTTCGCCTGCACGCGCGGTGAGCGGGTGCGGTGGGAAGAAGAGGGGAGGGGGAGGCGTACCTTTGTGCGGCCCGAGTCGTAGACGGCGTGAATGTGCGTGGCTTTGCATTGGATGTTGGGCAGCGTGCGCTCGAGGCGCGAGAGCATCTGCATCGACTCGTCAAGCTCCGCGGCGACGTGCGGGACGTACCCGCGCAGTGCGTCCTTGTCCGCGCGGCGGTGGTTGCGCTGTACACGGTAGAAGGAGGACATGAGCACAAGCACGAGCGTATAAAGGATGGGAGGAGCGCGGCGCACCTTGAGGCCGTTATAGGCATCGCGCAGGAGACCCTCGATCGCGCGGCAGTTGCTCAGATCCTCGGAGAGCTTGTCCTGCGCACCGCATCGCGCAATGCGTCAGCCCGGAATCACATGCACACTGAAGATTAGCTCGCAATGCGCACCTCGAGCTCCTTGATCTGCTGCTCGTACAGGTGTGCGCGGCGGAGCACCGCGTCGAACTCCATGCTACTGCACTGCAGGTCAGTCGCGCGGCCGTCCGGCAGTGAAAGACACGCACACTAGGGCGGCGTCGGAGTGCACCGAGGCGTTTTCGGGCTTGGGCGAAGTGTGGATGGCGATGAAGCTCTGTGTAGACATGTCTTGCGGTTGGCGGTGGTGGTCGAAGCGAGCGGCGGTGGCGCAGGGCGTGTGTGCGTGAACCGTGTATATATAGCAACAAACTTAGGCGAAGCAAGCGAGCGTGAAGGGGCGAAGAAAGCAGAGATGGGAGAAAGGAGAAGGAGAAAAGAAGAAGAGGTCAGGAGAAGGCAAAGGCCGTTATGGCTCCCTTGCACCCGAATCCATTAAACTCAAATGCACCTTCCCCATTGCGTCATCTCCCTTACCCAAAACAGTCGATCCGAGGTCCTTCCGAGGTCCACCGTTCCGTCTCCGGTACCGCCCCCGTCCCGCCCCCATCCCGCCCGTCCGGACGGCCCCACGGACACCGAATTGCTTCGATGCTAACAAGTATGCAAAACGCAAATGAAGAGCTCTACGGACAAGGACGAACGTACTATACACTTGCACGCAACTCAAAGCACAGGTCCTCCCCTCCGAGTCAAAGGCCAAAGGCACAGAAATTCAAATGCACGAGTTGATATAAGTTAAAAGTTTCTATCTCCTGATCACCGCCTCGTGTCCGGCCGACGCAATAAGCCCAAAGCCATCCCCTACATAATGGAGAAGGCACGCACGCGGCACCCCGCTTCGCCGCGAATAAGCAAATTGCGCGTTATCAGATGGGCACGGCGATGAGATGCGGGTGCACGACCCCGAGCGGGTCCGTGCGCTTCATCTCCTGCAACGCCCACCCGCACCCGCGCAGCAGCCGCGCAAAGTGCGGCACCGTGCGCTCCTGCCCGTTCTGCAGGCTCAGCATCTACACGCACGACATCAGCTTTCACATGTCGACACGCGAGCGGGAAACACACGCACCAGCACGTCGAGCGAGTACGACAGCGCGGCCGCGCCGCCCATGTTCGCGAGCAGCGGCGCGGGCGGGGACGGCATCTCGGAGCCGGGCACGATGTCCGTCTGGCTCGCGTCGTGCGGGCACGCGTACGAGAGCGCGTGGTCGACGACGAGCAGGCGCGTGTGCGGGCCCGCGGCGGCGCGCAGGTGCGAGAGCACACGCGCGGCGTACAGGTCGGACCAGTCGTGCAGGATCTGGCGCAGGATGAACACGTCCGGCTGTTGCGCGGGCGCGGGCTGCGGCGTGAACATGTCGTGCGCTGCCGGCGCGCGAGTGCGTGAGTTATGAGATGGCACGGGGTGGGGACGGCGTACCGAGGAGCTGCACGCGTCCCGACTCGAGTGCGGCGGGAAGCTTGGCTGCCCAGAACTGTATGCCGCGTCAGCGGGATCGCACGCGGGAAAGAGGCGCGCGGGTACCTTCTCGCCCTCTGCGACCGTGTTCGCGCGGTCCTCGACGATGAGGCGCATCTTCGGGAACGCCGTCGCGAGCACCATCGACACGGACCCAACACCGCCTGCAACATCCACGACGAGCGCGTCCTCCCTGAGCGCCGCAAAGTCGAACCCTGCCACACAAACACAAACGCATCAGCATCCCGCGCCGCTCAGTCCAGCCCACCGCGGCACACACCCTGTAGCATCGACCCCGGCGGCTGGTACTGGCTCGAGCCGTACATCGCCGCGCCGAGGCGCCGGAGGCGCGCCACGTTCTGCGGGAGCTCCGCGAACGCGAACGCGGAGAGGTCCGTGTCGAATGCGAGGTTGAGCGCGCATTCGTTGGGCTCCTGTGAGTGCCCGAACTTGGCATCGCGCAGCGTCTCGGAGAGGAGCGACTCGCATTTGAAGGACTCATCCGTGCTGTGTGGGCCTCGGTGAGTGAGAGAGGTGCAGAGAGAGAGGAAAGCGTACATATGGTTGATGAGAGCAGAGAAGCCGTGCGTGTTGTCGTGTTTTGCTGCGGGGCTGGAGGGAAATCAGCAAAATTGCATATGAAAGAATAGGTATAACACGTACTCATTGAGGATGTCCTCGACGGACTTGCCAGTATCGAGCAGGGAGGAGAGCAGATTGTTTGCAAAAACGTCGGGAGCGACTTCCTTGAAGATGTGGTTTGTAGCCAGCAGGCGCAGGACGCGAGCTAGAAGTTCCATGTCGCTAAGCATCCGACCTGAGGATAAGTATACGAAATCCACGTACCCATCCTGTCTGCATCAAGACCGTTCCGCTTGACAATGTCGTTGACATGGGCACCCTGTACCCAGTCAGCGGCTATCCCGAACAAGCATTATTATAAACAAAAACAAAACACCAACCTGCGGTCCCGCCTCACGCAAAATCTCCGCAACATGCGTATCATTCGCCGTCCCCAGACACGCCGTAACCGTGCACTACCCCGCCCGCATAAGCCCGCACCCTCCCAACATAGAAGGGCCACACGCACCTGCAGCGCCATCGTCATGAGGTTCGTCTGCGGCGCGCGGGCGGTCGCGACGAGCTGCGTCGCCGCGGCGACGAGCACGCCCGCGGCCTCGAGCACGGGCACCTGGTTGCGCGCCTGCTCCGCGCGCGGGTCGAACGGCGCGTCGAGCGCGGGGAAGGGCGTGCCCTTCGCGTCGCAGAGCGCGTCGATGCGGTCGACGGCGCCGGCGATGAGGTCGGAGAGCTGCTTGAGCGTGGAGGGCATGGTTGGGATGGAAGGATCGGTGGATTCCTGGTTTGAGGGTGGGTGCGCGATAGGGCTTTATACTTCGCAGGTGCGAGGAATGGACGGTGTATGGCGGTTGTCGGGGGGAGCGAGCATGCTTGGGTCCGAGAAAGAGCGGGAATGAACTGCGACAGTCCGGGCAGTCTCGCTTGTGTGGCTTCCCTGACGGGGCTGCCGGCAAATTATGCGATCGCGACGAGGCAGACACGCGCCGCCTCGATGGGTAGTGAATTGGGATGCGCACTTACTCAAGAGGAGCTGTCGGTCTTCAGCCGAAAAGTGATGAGCTGTAGAGTGGCAGTGGGAATGGAGGTCAAGTCGGGGCGACGCTACTTGAAACGTTAGCATTCAATCTCGTGGTCTCTTTGCCGGGGCAGATTGCATGGATGCATCAGAAAAAGCCAACGGCTCAGGGGGCTCTGGCAAGGCCTTGACAGAGCCCCATGAACCCAAGAGATTCGGCTCCTGCCATGGCGCGGCCTGATGCGGCCGGATCCGGCAAGAGACTGTTGTCTCTGGACAGCTCTTGACGGAGCTGCCCGTCTCATGGTGAACATATGCCACAACCTCTTTGCTGCCTTTTCCCCCTCTAAATTATGTTTCTGACATGGCTTGACATGACATATGAATCCTCCTCATGTTAAGAACATGTCATGTTAGAAAAAAGCACAATTTATCTCGGAAAGGAGGTATCGTCCTGAGACGCGGTCTCTTGACAGAGACGCGATCTCTTGGCGGAGTTACAATCTCTTGCCGGATCCCGACAGAGCCCAAGAGACATCGGCTCTGTCAAGAGATTTTGGGTTTCCCTGATGTGGGAGGTTCCCAGACATGTCACTGTCGTCCTACCGGCGAAATAATTGTGAGCGGAAATGACAGTGCTAAGGCCGTCGTCAAAGAGATCTCATGGTGGGTTGAAGCAGTAAGTCCGGATTCACAAGCGTTACAAACGGCACTTGGTCGCCTGCGGAGGAGGAACCTTAGATTTACTGATAGGCTAAAATAGCCAGCTGGGTCCGTGTCTTTATTTATATAAGCGCCCATAATCCTTACTGCGTTTACATAAACCGTCCTCGTAGAGAAGGACTCGGAAGGAAGAAAGTTCGTCCGCACGTCCGTGTCACCTATCGTCAGGCTCTCTTGAGTCTTGGGTCTCTCTCCTGCAGGACTTGAAATCAAATTCTCCTTGTTATCAGTATACAATTTATGCACTATCAAATATACCAACTAGATTGGGGACCAGGCTGTCATACAGGCTACATGCGCTCATTATATGTGTACGTCCCCACAATAAACATGTCCGGGCGTCACTTGCTACTAAATCTAGGCTGCCGCTGAAAGAGGAGACTAAGTCTCATGCCCATAGACGCCGTGCAGCAGCTCTTACAGAGAAATGGCGGGCGTGCGACTTCAACTGCACCACACCAAGGTCCTTCGTTGTCCGCTTTCCGCGACTAAGTAGTCCTTGCCAGTCATCTACAGCCACAAGTCCGGATCTTATCTCTTAACAGCCGTGTACCATTCAGTAGTGTAACCATTCCTGCGCTCAAACGAAGGTGCATTTGTCGTAAGAACAATCAACGACGTGTTTTGACAACGATTTTGCTTCATAGATCTCCCGATCATCCAGGATCCCTCATTGTCTCTCAAGAACGTGCACTATACTGCACGCTAAGGTCTATCAAAACCATCCCAAGTGTTCGATCTGAGAGCATCAAACATGCAAAGCCATTCGATTTCGAGGTCTGCGCTCACTGCTACCTATCGCTGCTACGTATGGCCCTGACGTCTCGCACAGTCCTCAAGAATTTTGGTCTGGATCTGTGCAGCCCAGGCTCGCTCTCATTCGAAACATACGTGTTCTCGACAGCTCCAAGGATGGCATCGCACAGGCCCATCAGGCTATAGAGGATGAACTAGCGGCTGTGCATCTGGCCATTTGTGCTCTGCATACAGAGCGTAACGCCCTCGTCTGGGTCTGCCGCCTTCCCTCGGAAATCCTTTCGCGCATTTTCCTGTTTTGTGCCAATATGTCATGGGCCGGTCTATTTCGGTCTAATTCGCTCTACACGACGTCGGTCAAATCCCTTGAATGGATGGTGGTGACCCATGTGTGTAAACATTGGCGTGAAACGGCCCTGCACTATCCTCACCTCTGGTCACACATCGACTTCTGGTTCAACGCACCTTGCCTGAGGATGACACTTTCGCGAGCGAAGTCGGTTCCGCTTTCGATAAATTTTCGCAGCATAGCTTTGGCTGCCCATGGCCCAGAGGTCTCCAACCATGTCTCTCGTATCCGCGACCTTTCCCTTACTGCAGATAGCATGGATGAGTCCAGTTGGGAGCCTATTTTTCAGTCGATGATCACATATCCTGCTCGTAGCCTGCAACATCTGACTTTGAAATACGAAAAGTACCTCCACATGCCGTTACCTGAAGACATATTCCAAAGCCACGCGCCTCTACTTCGCTCCATCGATCTTCACCATGCCTATATTCCGTGGTCTGCTCCAATCCTCTGCAATCTGACGCATCTGAAGGTTACTCTCGATCAAGGTCATTGGCCTCGTACATCATCCGATGGATTGCTAGATGCGCTTCGTAGGATGCCTGCCCTCGAGACATTGGCTCTTGAATATTGTCTACCTTCCAGAGGCAACGATGGCAGTGTGCATTTACCGTCTTTGCGGTCTTTATACATGGATGACGAAACAACGCGTTGCTCGTATCTCACTAGACGTCTTTGCATCCCTTCCTCCTGTGCTTTATCCCTCATTTGCACCAGTGATGAACCAGAGGAAGGAAATTGGCCCAGCGAACAGATGAAGCTACAAGCAATCACTGAAGTAATCTCCCTTTTCCATATGCATGTGAACAGGGAGCAGGCACCACTGCAATCTCTAGCATTGGATTTCTATGCATTTGGCGATGGTTACGTGGTGACATTTTCGCTTTCGCGGACGGCGGAGGGCCGGGGAAGTGCCATGTACACTCTTCAACTCCCTGGTGATTGGCGAATGCTAACTGATTCAATATGGGATGTTGAAGTAGCTGCCGTATTTTCCGAACTCTATATGGGGAGTATCCGCCATATCGACTGCATGCTATGGCACGGGTTTTCCGACCCTGAACTCAACCCGTCGGTACTCGATGCCATGTCACCACCACCCGACCACTTGCTGGGCATGCTTCGTAGGGCGCATGCTCTTGAAACTTTAAAAGTCAGAAACTTTCTTCACCGCGGGACTAGGGACTTCGCGAACAATGGCAACGTGGCACTGCCATGTCTCAAGACTTTAGAGATAGGAATAATAGGAACATCTGACATTGGCCTCTGCTCCGCACTTGTCAGACGCCTGCGACTTCCATCCTCCTGCAGTCTGGACTTAGATTTCAATCTTCGCTCGGCTGACGAACTTGTTGAAGCCATATCCATGTTCGGTGCTCATGCAAATCGAGAGCACAGGCGGGCCCACCTGCAGTCACTCAGAATGGTTCAAAACTCCTTCAATGCCAGTATACAAATTTCGCGATCAGCAGGCGACGGAGAGACGGAATTCTCTCACTCTCTTCGATTTCCTCGACTACACGATGGAGACTATAATCCACACTCTCCGTGGTCTCCCGTGGCCGCCTTGCTTCATAGGTTCTCGATAGAACATATACGCCACCTCGAACTTGAGTGGTCCGCTGATTCTTGGGCGCGCAAATGGACACCAGCGCCAGAAAATTGGCTCGACGTCTTAGGTCGGTGTAGGGCCGTTGAGGATGTTCAATTCACTGGAGGCCATGAAGAAGTACTGGTATTCTGCACAGCATTAGCTATGCCCATGGACAAGAAGGGAACTCCATCCGCCCGGAGGATGCGCCGTCTCACGCTGAAGGGCATCAACTTCAGGCAAAGCGACAGCGACAAAGCCCGGAGCTTCTACAGCGGTCTTCAGGCTCAGCTGGAGGCGCGGCAGAAAAGAGAAACCGTCCATACAGTCTGCATTCACGTCGAATGGATTCAAGAAACCTGTGAACAAACGTTCGTTTCAGCCATAAAACGTCTGAAAGATTTCGTGCCAGAGATTGTGTGGACAAAGTCGGACGGCACGACGAAGATGTGGAGGATGGAGGACCGCGACGAAGACGACAGCGACTATGATGACAGATTTTAGTCGAGCAGGTCCTGGGATTTGCAGTTTGTCGATATTGACCAAGAGGCGGATTGGTTTGTGCCTGATGAAGAGAGAACAAGTATACGATATGACACAGGTTCGTTTTCGAAGCAAACTATTTCCTTAGCTTATTGTCTTTTGTGAGCGAGATAGTATGTAGTCACCCTGAAATGATTTTGAATCCAGGTCAGCGAAGAAAGCGGGAACTTGATGTCCTTTGTTGTGGTATTTCCCGACAGTTCAAATCTGTGAATCCAATCCGGATGCCGCCAGTGAAGGGGGCAGCACCATGCCAATAATTAATTTCTGTTTCTGTGAGTTACGGAACTAAAGCAATGTGACGACAACGACAACCAAGTATGCATGCGATCTAAACACCCTTACATATATCACCAGGCCCAGCCTCCCCAGCTCAGAACGAGCTACCGCCAGGGCTCAGCCCCGCCGGCGCGCGCAGCATGAACTCACTGCTCGGGAAGGACCCCGCATTCCCGAGGTCCTCGCGCGAGGAGCCGCCCGCGCGGTACGACGGCGCGTGCCGCAGCGAGCTCGCGCCGTCGCTGAACAAACCGCTCTGGCTCGGGACGTGCGCGGGCACGCCCTTCGGGAGCAGCACGGGCTGCACCGGCATCGTGTACCGGATGTCGAGCTCCTCGAGCACCGTCTTGAGGTGCCGCATGAACGCCGTGCGGCGCATCCAGCGGCCGCCCCAGTCCTGCCAGTTCGGACGGTCTGCGCGATGTCAGTGGGGAGAAGGAAAGAGAGGGAGGAGGGGACGCACGCTCGACGGCGACGATGATGTCGATTGAATTCTGGAAGTCCATTTTGTCGATATTGACGCCGAGCCCGGACCACTCGCGGCTGTTCTGCGCGACGTATGCGTTCAGTCGAGTCTTGAGCTGCTCAATGACCTCCAGCGGCGTGGTATACGATACCGTGAGTGTCGTGCTCTCCCACCTACGTGGGCGTTAGAAGCGAAGCAGACGGAGAAGGAAGGGCGTACATGGAGCTGCTGCGGCGCATGTTGTGCACGAGCTTGCTGCCTGAGAGCAGTGCGTTCGGCGCGATGATTTCCTGGCCGTCCACGCGGCGGAACGTCGTCGAGAACAGACCGAACTCTTTGACGAACAGTGGCTGCGTTGCGTCAGCATCAACAATGAAATCTCATGGGTATTCCGCAGGGAATGTTACCTGATCATCAATCATCACCAGGTCGCCAACGTCAAAGACGTGAGTGGCAAAGATGAAGATCAGCTGTGGCAGGCACATATCACGTCGCACGTCAGACGGTAACAGGAAGGCGGGGTTAAGACGCACAGATTCGAACAGCGTTTGCGCGGAGTGCCCGAAGATGAACGAGAAGCCGAGGATAATTGTCGCAAGCGGGACCAGCGATGCGAGAGTGTTGCTCCGGTTGAAGATAAGCAGACACACAAAGATGATTACGACAAGCGCGGCACAGAGCAGGACGGCGTCGAGTTTCGCCACGACGGAGCTGACGTCCTGAGGCGCGGGGCCGTAAGTAGACGGAGCGGGATGTATGCGCGCAGAACGGCACCTTCAGACTGGAGATGAGGGCCTTGCGCTCTCTGTATATCCGCTGGACTGCTTCACGCATTTCCTTTTTGCTGATATCGCCATTACCGTCCTTGTCGAAGAGAGCAAAGGCCGCATGCTGTCATAGGATTGGAACGGATGCCCTGCAATGCGAAAATCAATAAAAACATACCGCCTCGGCTGTCGACTTGAAGTACGGGTAGAAATCTGGAAAAGTACATTTTTGGCACGCGCCCGACAAGCACATAAAGGTAACGTACCTTCGACGATCAAATGCGATCTCGGAGGATACACATCGCTCAGCATGCTGAACAGCTTCCTGGCCAGCCTGCGCGCAGACTGCAGATCGCCCAGCCCCTGCTCACGATTAAACTTCGAGTTCTTCAGCGCAACCTGGCCAATCGCGCCGCCAAGCTGATCGACAATGACTGCCGCCATCGCCTTCTTGCGCCTGCGCTTCCGCTCTTTGTGCCCGACCTTGTACCCCGCCTCGTCCTTCAACTTCTCGTGCTCGCGCTCCTTCTCCTGGATCGGCGACGAGCTGCTCGATGCCGCGTGCACCATGCTCGCATCCTGCTGCTTGTTGTCGCGGATGCCAAAGAAGTCGATCGAGGTGCCGAAGCCGCTGCTGCGGTGGCCCTTTTTCGTGTGGCCGTACGGCGACTTTTTCGGCTGCGGGTGCGCGTTGGAGAGGCGGTCGAGGGCCTTGAGGCCGAGGCGGTTCTCGGCGAGGCGGTCCGCGAGGGCCTTCTCGTGGAAGTTGATCGCGACGAGGTGTAGAAAGGTCTTTTCGGCGAGGATGATGAGGCCGGCGGAGAAGAGGGCCTGCATGACGCGGTTGACGATAACCCAATAGGTCCCTGGGGGATTGTAGGCAGCGCGGATGATGGAGAGGGCGATCCATGCCCATGAGATGTCGAGGGCGAGTTTGAGCCAGCCCGAGATGGCGAAGATGAGCTAGACAGGCTTGCAATCAATGCAGTTCGGCACGCAGAGTGAATTTTGCTCACCTCTATCTGGATCTTGAGCCGCTCGACACGATAGCCGAAAAGCACGATGATGCCAATGAAGGTGCGGGGGATAAGATCCACAATGAGATACGTGATGCAGGATGCGGCCCAGACGACGGCGAGCCATAGCGACCACGCGTGCGCATGAGGACGCGCAGGGTTATCCTGGAAGCGAAATTGGAAGACGAGGAGTGGGGTGATGAAGATGCCTGCACCCAGGACGGCGACGACCAGCGTCCGGACGGGGCGAGCAAGCTTCATGAATGCATTCCAGATAAAGCGGCCGCGCTTAGCTTTTTCCCCCTTTGCGCGCTCATTCACACTGGCGACATCTTCGTCGGCCTCCCAGTCAAACTCGTCCTCCGAGTTGGTGGATGTGGTGTCGCTCGGGGAGGAGTCGTGATGAGCAGCTTCGGCGGCCTTGTCCCTTTGGGACAGCTCAGGGAGGGCTATCTCCTCTGAATCGCCACGCGACATGGCGCCGAGGTCGTTGAGGTCGTCGTGGAAAAGGAGATTGACGGGGTAGCTGACCGCAAGAGCATAAAAACGTATGTAGCTTTGTTGTGTCGCACACAAACTCGGCAACGCCGGTCTTCCATGGTCTAGACCTCACATCATACCGTTATCAAACCCATACAGACTCGCCCAATTTGCTCGTCAACAATTCGCTCTATCATTTCCAACCTTCTTGTCCTCCGCAGCATATCGAATCTCGCCTTTTTCAAGCAACACAGAATACAAGCTGAGCGCAGACGGCTGTTTACTCTTGAAACGAGTTTGCCTTGTATTCCCACGGACGGCAACGTACTTGAGTCCCTCGAGGCAACTTGGTACCCTCAAGCGGCTGCTGTGCTCCATGGACCATTTCTAACGCTCCAGGACCCACTTCGACAGGTAGTCAAAAATACTCATGGCCTCCTTTGACCGCATGGCGTATCATACGTCCCCTTCCATGCGACCCCCCTCGATTATTGTGACCCGATCGCCGTGTTGCTATCGTCTTCAGGTCACTTGGAAGGTGCGTTTCAGAATACAGTATCTCAATTCACTGATCCAGGAAGGCACGAAATGCTGCTGCGAATCGCTCCCGAAGGTCTTACTTATATCGTGGAGCCCTGGCGTCCCGATTAGCTGCCGGGAGGACGTCAAGGGGCCATCGACTTTGCACGGTTGGTACCATTCTTGCGGTGACCATAATCGGGGACCATCTCGTTCGCAAGGCGCAAGATCGAAATGGTAGATGGACCAATATATCGAGGAAAGGGAACTATAGTATGTATCCCATGACTTCCGGCCGAGCTACGGAGTAAAATGCATCGAAAATGGAGCTTGAAGCAATTCTCTTTTCCAGACACGTGAATCCACCTCATGGTGGACACGAGCTCGCTGCTTTCCAATATAATGGCAGAAAAGCGGGAGGCTGACAAAAACATGCATCGTGCCCATTCACTCCAGACGAAATACAGTACAGTCAAGTACGTGCATACTTACCACTTTTCGCACCTCTGCAACAACATATCGTCGTCGAAAAACTGGGAATAGGGGCAGGCCATGTCTCGCCTGGAGGCTTGTTCTGCCAATCTGCTGAACCTCTGGCACACTTTTTTTCAGCTCTGCAAGACATACTGCAGGGTCGGAAGTGTGAATGCTGTTGATCTAAATGCTCTTGACCATCTGACGTGCATGCAGCTGATCCAAGATCGATCTGTAACATGAACTATCTTCGTCGTATCAGCCTTTACATGAAGCTAAAGCCAATCAGAGTGAGCGTACCCTTTCAGACGAAATTGGATGACTTTCCATGGCCTTACTTCTATGCTATGATATGTTTTCGAGGTCATTTAGATTCAGAGTCCGCTGATTTGCGCGACCCGATTGGATGAGGGGTTCATTTTGAACGTTAGCGAGGCGTTTCAAATGGCCTCTGGAATATCATACCATAAATTTAAGGCCGCGGAAAGTCATCCATTGAAACTGTTCTCTGCAGAGAGCCCGTCTCACTATTATAATTAACTTATGAAGTGGGCGTTGCCATGGTTGCGACGCGTCTGTGGCTGGCGCACATGATTTTGCGATATAGTCAGGTGATCGTGAGGTCGCGTTTCTCCAGCGACCGTCGTCCTCGGTCGACTTGTTTTGCAGCGCCTTCACAGTCACTCGCCCCCTCACCGAGTTCTACGGATCCCATTTATCTCTGAGAAATTATGCTACGTACCTGTGCCATCTTAGGCCGTTTGGGACCAGGACACCACAGAGCATTCGTTGATCGCGGTTGTCAGTACATCAGCATGTGATACATGCAAATGCACTGCTTGAAAGCGCTCCTCCAGGCGAAACAAGCCGCTTATATGCGCATGTGATGTCGTGCTTGAAATACGACACATGAACCACGTCAATATATCATCAAGTCCGAGCCACGGCGCGCGAAGGCAGGCGACGGCAACCGGACACGCAGTCTTCTCTTCTCTTTGGATTCCGACGAACCGTTCTTGGAGGCTGACACTTCTATTCAGCGCGTGGTCACGACGAACGTTCACTTACAGGCCTTCTGCGCACCTACAGGCTGTGATTCAGCCACAGCTACAAAGGACGTCTTCCCAACTCTCAAGGTCTCGCAACTGCGGTAGAAATGCATTCTAGCTTTCTGCGTCTGGTCTCTGCTGGGTTGCTAGCATTGCTTTCTGCGCGCCCGGCGTCGCTCAGACCCAGTGCTCGGCGACGCTCGGTGTCGCTACTGTACGTTGTCTTCCTTACTTGCTCTTCTCAGCTGTGTCGCTCATGCGCTTTGCTTTCAGGACGTAGCTAATGAACTACAGTCAAAGTACTACGACCCTTCTTCCGGCCTTTATAATGGCGGATCGACCTGGACAGACGCGGTGAGCAGTGTTGTTTTGTTTCTCAAGAAAATGTACTCACCGATGCGCAGAATGCCGTCGAAGACCTGCACAGTCTGATGCTCGCCGCAAACGTCGACACCTGGGCGATTGCGGGGAATACTTCACACATTGGCCGTGCCGCGCTGGATCCAAGTACCGATTGGACAAGTTTCATCGCAGGCAGCTATGACGACGCACAGGTATTTGCCCTTCATGGATATGGCTCCCCTTCAATGATAGCATATCCCCCTCGTGTTATTAGTGGATAATCCTAGGACTATGGAAGATCGCAGACTTCCAGAGCCATGTCGGTCAGGATCCCGGCCCTTTCAACGTGAGCAGCGCCCACATTTCTATACTGCTCAGATGGCTAGACCAAGCTGTAGGACGGCGCGAGCAAGATTTATGACATCATCGCCGGGCAGTGGGATACGACTAACTGTGGAGGCGGTGGTGGGTATACCGCTTTCTGAGCCATCCAATCCTCCCGCTCTGACACATATATCATATTCCAGTATGGTGGTCGTCCGATCATACCTACAAGAACGCTATTACGAACGAGTTGTTCTTGTTGACATCCGCTGAAGGGTATCTCCGCAATGGGAACCAGGACTACCTGAATAACGCTCAAGCCGTACGTACCTTGCTTTAAAACCCGCATCTCTAAATTAACGACGAGCTATTCGTCTGACATGCAGACATGGAACTGGCGTACGTTGCATACTACTGGTTATTATGGGTCGTCCTCATTTGAGGCATTCAACTGCAGTAAAGAATTCTGGGATGCGCAACTCGCAGGGCCTGTGGAATGATGGGCTGGATTTCAATACTTGCCAAAACAACGGTCAGGTGATTATCAAGACCATATGTACATCCCTGCGTGATACTCACGGCCGCCGAAGACTACGTGGACTTATAATCAGGTGAGCGATGATGCAAAATAGAAAACTCACCATGCTCAAAGCGCACAGGGAGTCATTGCTTCAGGTCTTGGGGCTCTATACGCGACCACCAAAGATCAGACGTTGCTGCAAGAAGCGGAAATAACCCTCGACGCGACCTTGGAAAACTTGACAGTAAATGGGATTTTGAAGGAGCCTTGTGACGATGCTGCTGGAGATGCTTCAAGTTGCGGCCCGGACGGGGTGAGCTACACGCCGCTATAATAGCCTATCTCAAAATATTGACGGAAGTCTACGGTAACTAGCAACTTTTCAAGGTTCGTTTTATGTTGAGCGCTGCCATCTCAAAGAATACATTGAAACATGCGTGGGGCCGTTTAATTTAGGGTCTCTGGACTAAGCATGTGCAATACTACCTCGACTGGGCCGGCTCCACCGCTCAACAGAAGTACAGTGCGGCTCTTGGACATCAAGCCTCTGGCGTGTACCACTACGGAAAGAACGGTGCCAACGATGTAGGGACTATCTGGTATGCACCTAACCAAGGCGGCTCCAATTTTACCCCCAAATCGTCTACCAGCGGGTTAGAGGCGCTTGTCGCTGCTGCCAAGGTATGTAGACTGATAAGTATATCTATAACATCTCTGATAAACAAGTCAGTATGGACCGTGCCCTTCATTTTAAGCATGCGCTGCACTTCGTCATGTGGTTCATTACTGGCGTTTTGTTATTGTCTCGCCGGACTTTCCTTACATTCCCTGCTGTTTACGTAATCCTCATATCACGTCGCAGCGTTGCGAGTGCTTCTCATCCATATCATTTAGTTTTTTTGACCGCGTTGTATCGCCATGCGGTCCATAGCTGCGACCATGCATCCTGTCTTCTCGAAGCAAGCAGGTGGCCCAAATGAACCCGAAATGTCCGGCGGGGAGTCTTAAGAGGTACGTCACTGCGACTGAACAGCTGACTGACTGGGAAAAGACATCCTCGTTATCTTGCTCGCAAAGCTGGCACTTTGGGAGAACCTATGTTCCCTGCTTTCAAATTGGAATGTCCAAGCCGTATTGTAACTGATAGCGTCGGTTTCGTCCGGGCAAGAAGCATGAGGCCCTGCGCTGTCATACTTGCCTGTGGCCTTTTGTGGACGCACGACCGCCGGCCCGAAAATCAAGCAAATTGCGTTTCAGATCGACTGCATGGAACCAACTTAACAAAACGTGGCAAGAACTCCAAGCTGCGTCAATTGGTGGGTTGTTAGGGAGACTTGCATCACCGCATGCGCGTGAGTGCTTACTCTGGTCGACTGGGGCTTTTGAGCGCTGCTGATACGTATCTTTTCTTGTATGTTTATCTCCCGATAACAGGTGGTAAAATTAGAGAAAATGCATTAGCGGTGATACGAGGACTGAGCGTATCACCGCATCGGCAAGATTGTGGCGACCAAAGCCGCCGACAGTGCTATCGTGGCCGGGACCACGTCGACCGAAATGAGTGGACGCGCTGGACTGGGGTGCTCGGACGCAATAATTGTCAGACCCATGGCTTTCGAGCAGCTCCACTTGCTGAAAAGGTGACCCTTTGATGTACTGTATAACAACCCGTCCAGTGTCTCATCGCGGCTCGTTTCTCTCTTCTAGCTTCTCGTTTTCCTACTCCTTCACTCACAGCTGTGTTCAAATACACACAGCATTCTCCATTCTCTGCGGTATCTATCTGCTTCTGTCCATTCCGGACAAATTGGTCCTGCCTTCCCTGATCCACAAGGTCACGCAGAGTCCTCACTGATTGGAATCTCGAACATCGCATGCCTGGTAGAGAAAGAGCATATGCGACATTATGCTGGTGTCTGCCTATCATACCAGCCACACGCAACGCCTTCCCGTTCTTCCCGGGAACTTCGCCATTCGTGCCGGACAATGTTAACGTGGCTTGCTACGCTTCGCCAGTCGACCGTCAGCTTCTGCACAACGTTGCATGCGGGTCGAATTTCGCTGTCCCCCTGGCCACATGAAACCTTGTAGCTTGGCTCTGGAAGAGTCAAGATCTGGGGGACGACAAGCTCGATGGCATCGTGGGCATCTGGACGTGACATTGCTTTCCTTGTGCTACGCAGGTCGTGCGCTCGCTTCGTGCAGAGTGTATCGCGTGTATGCTGGTCGCCTGCTCATTTCCCCTGAAGGCTGGAAGTCCATGCTAGAACTACCGACCACTTCTCCTGCCTTATATATATAGCTCATTAATTTCGTTGCTATGTCTTCCAGCCCAGCCCAGAACCCAACCAGGGAGAAGAGCCTCGCACAGCTTGCACATCATGGTGTCTTTCAAATCTACCTTTGCTCGCTTGGCCGCTGCGGTTACTATCGTCTCCCACCTCGTGGGCAACGTGGCTTCGGCACCCGTCGGCGAGGAGCTTGCTGTCCGCAAGGCTTCTGCGACCCCTGCCCCGCCTCACTTCGTCGCCTACAGTGACAAATGGGTCTCGGGCGAGAATGGCCCCCCGTCGCCGTCTCTCATCACGGTATGTCGTTGTTCGTTTATATACACTTAGATGCTGACTATTCACGTGCAGGGCTTCAATACCTTGTAATCTCACTTTTGTACGTTGCCTTGTGAACCATACTGAATCTGTTTTATGTGCCTCCAGCCTGCTTTCGTTCCTGCTTTCAAGCGGAGCGGCGGACCAAGCAGTCGAATGGCAGTCGATCTCTGCCGCTGATCGTTCTTCGATCAAGTCCCAGTACGCGGCTGCCGGCATCAAGCTGCTCGTGTCGGCCTTTGGGTCCACGGAGGCCCCCACTAGTTCTGGACGGGACCCGGTCGGCACCGCTAACACGATGGCTGCTTGGGTTAAACAGTACGACCTCGACGGCCTCGACGTCGATTATGAGGCGAGTCATCCCAGTTCTATATTCATTGATCGGCCTGTTGCTTATTTACCTACGTCGAAAGGACTTCAACGCGTTCGACGGCGGCTCCGGCAGTGCTGAGGCATGGTTGGAGTCGTTCACGAGGCAGCTACGCAACCAGCTCCCCCAGGGCCAGTACATTTTGACCCACGCCCGTGAGTTCATTTGTTCTTCATCTTGAGCGCTGAGATAGCTTACGCATTTCTTCACAGCTGTTGCTCCTTGGTATGTTGAGACGCCACTGTGCCGAGATATCTGCTTAACGCTTCCGTAGGTTTGAGGCTAACAGGTGGGGCGGTGGAGGATACTTGGCTGTCGACAAAAGCGTCGGTAGTCTCATCGACTGGGTGAGCCATACCTCTCACCTGTAATGATTTTGCTAATGCCGTCCTTCCAGTACAATGTCCAATTCTACAACCGTGGGTTACACCCTCAGCAGCATAAAACCTAATTGCTTACGATGTTTCCCCCACAGAGGCCACCTACACTACCTGCGCCACTCTCCTGACCGCCTCGGACGGCCAATTCCCTGGCTCTGCTCTCTTCCAGATCTCAGGCAATGGCGTGAGTTTGGACAAGCTCGTCATCGGCAAGCCTGCCAACACCGGTGACGCCTCGAACGGTTATATCGACCCCAGCACACTGGCTGGCTGCGTTGCTCAGGCTAAGAGCCAGGGCTGGAGTAAGTCGACCTTATTCTCTCCTTTGATCCGCCTTTGCTTAAATTTATCCTTTCAGACGCCGGTGTCATGACCTGGGAGGTTGATACATGTCTTTCAGTCATATATTGTACACTGACAAAACTGCTTTATCAGTACCCCGATGCCGGTGCCGACTGGATCAAGACCGTTCGCGCGCAGGCCTGGCCCGTGTAAATGTATCGCCGATAACGAGAGTGACGCAAGCACGGAATAGAGGGTAAAACAACTTGACGGGCCGACTTGCTAGTGTTCTCGGTAACATTATTGGGTAATCGGTTTTTATTGAGTTTAACGGATCATCACGACTGCATGTATGGAAACCTGTACGAATATCTGTTCTATGCGATGTTGTATCTTGTGGTTTCAATGACGAGATGGCTAAGTTCTTACCTCGGTTCGTTTGATCAACAAACTCCATCGCACCCGCAGCACTGTGCAGCTATCTTACGAAGCCGACTGGGTCCTCTAAAGTATTATTTCAATGAGTCTCACTAGGATAGGTGATGGTTGGCGACATGGTATAGCATGGCCTGCACACATGGACACAATATTAGCGATAAATGCAGACAATTGAGGGACCTGCTATGCGCATGAATTGCACTTATCCATGTCGAGGAGCAATGCTGACCCCGGGGTGTCGGGATAACCTATTCGAACCTAGGACATCATAAGAAAGATCAATTAAGTACTAGCTTGCTTTGGCGAGGCCGTGACGAGTTCGTTCCGAGGTCATACCTGGCTAGCTCATGCAGCGTCAATGACAGACAAAATGGTCGTTTGAAGTACATTCTGTGTTGAATGTACCCATGACATCAAGTAGTGGTAACGAATCTGTAAGTAGCAACCTATGGCTTCGTCAGAACCGTTCACATTTCGCCAATGTCAAAAATCCGATCTCATTTCCAAGTTCAAGCTTGAGGTGGCCAAGTTCTCCAAGCCGGCAATGGCCGACAGAAAATGGAGGGCGGGAATAACATACCCCATTTGGATGTGTGGCTAAATGATGCATGTGGCTGAAGGAACTGTACAGTTTGCTCGGAATTTACCCACGCCTGTAGACTGAGTTTCAGGTACTATCCCGCCCCAGGACCGTCAACGACGCACCCTCCCCACCCTCAAGCCTATTAAAGATGGTATGCTGTTTCGCCAACTACGTTTTGTATGTCGTCCTAATGCTCCCTTGATAGACAAAACGCACTCGCAAGGTCGGCGTCACCGGAAAATACGGAACGGCAAGTATCATTCAATTTGCGTCAGACCACGCGATACAGAGGAGGGAGACTAATTGCAGAATTTTGCGGCTTATAGCGTTACGGTGCTTCCCTGCGTAAGCAGGTCAAAAAGGTGCGTCTTCACTAGGTTTCGAGACGGTGTAATACTTATGCATCCTGTTTTATAGATGGAGATCACCCAGCACGCGCGTTACACTTGCACATTCTGCGGCAAGGCAAGTCTCGTTCCTGCAACTCCCTAACTAGCATTGGCAGGACCATGTGTCTTACATGCAATCATTGCACACAGGACGCCGTGAAGCGCCAGGCTGTGGGTATCTGGAAGTGCAATGGGTGCCGCAAGGTCATTGCTGGCGGTGCATGGACTGTCTCGACGACAGCTGCCGCCACTGTGCGCAGGTAAATATCATATGCTATCTCCCCTTCTTCACGATAATAACTGTTTGTTTAGCACCGTTCGTCGGCTGCGCGAGATCACGGAGGCCTAAAACATCGGATCTTGTTGCTTCGTCTTTGCATATGACCTATCCTTTTTCTCTGTTGTTCTACGCATGTCAATCCATAATCATAGGCCTCCATGAACATGCCACGCTGTATCCATTTGTCACGATCATGCCTCTGGATGACACTGACTGCTGAGATCCTTCGAAGCCTCTGGCTAAACGCTGCGCGACTCGAAGCAAGCATGAACTCAACGTCTTCTACGCAAGGCAGGTGAGTAACTCTGGTGGCGCTTAGTGCCAGACCGTCCCCGATGACTTGAGCATCCCTCCTCGCTTTCTTGACGACTTTCTCCAGGCGTTTCGCACCAGACAATAATGAACTGCAGCCTATGATTGTCGTGAACTAGCGGGCCCTCAGCCTCCAATAGGCTTGGTGACTTCGTCACACTGTTTTCAAGATCTGAATACGTTCACTGGGGATGAACCTCACTGGAGTAGCCCGAAACTGACTTTCGTCTTCGCGGGTTCCTGCCTAAAGTCTGAATGCCCATCAGTTACAGAGACATGCGGCACCAAGGCCTCAGGGCTGAGATTTGCTCAGACCGCCCAGACTCAATCAATACGCGTTGATACTACCAGCTTCGCAAGTCATCAAATTCCTCGGTCTCCATGTCAGTACAGCAACTAAGTATGCTCAACACAGAAATAAAATAGTGAGTCGCGATCAGCCATGCCACACCACCCATCGAAATAACACGGATCTGCCCATCAGACGAATTCCCAGGTCATGTCGATCCGTCCGAGGCTCTGGTCTGCAATCTGGCTGAACGCGCTTGGGCTGAGGTCGAGGTCGTTCTTCTGGCACGCGACGCAGCGGTCGACGATGCCCACGGTGACAGATTTGCCCTGGAAGGTGACCTTGGCCTTCTTGTTGCAGATGGGGTTTCTGTGGGGGCATATGTGAGCAAGGATCGACACATGCAGACGAGACAAGGACTGCGTACGTGTTTGGGTTCGCACCGGCGCCGCTGCGTGCCACGAGTTGAATAGAGTAGTGGCAAGAGAACGAAACAATTTGCTCACGGGAAGGTGTCAAACAGTCCTTCGGATACAGCGGCAATCATGTCTGTGGGCGCGTTCGTCTTCCCGCACGCGCCGAGACTAGGCACATAGAACGTGGCTAGGGCAAGCCCACATCAGCCAGCCGCAGAAATAAACGAAAGGACATCACGAAAAGTCCAGCTCACCCTGGCCAGAATTCGCCCTGCGCTGCAGGGGCGCCGCGAGTGCCAGTGTCGAGAAGAGAGTGAACAAAGACAGGTAGGTCAAAGCAACCATTGTGATGAGCGGACTAGCCGGAAGAGTCAAACGAGGGAATCAAAAGACAGGGAAGTAGCAGGCGCAGCCTGGAGATGAGAAACGATGCTGGATCTGAAGAGAGCCGGTCAAGCATGACCCTTGGGGCTTTTATAGGCATGGAAAACCAGCGGTGAGTAATCCATGACAGACGGACAAGGGCACAGCCATGAAGCCTCGATTTGAGCGCGCCGGTGTGATAATTCTGGATGCTCCTTTAGTCGAGTGAACTGCCTTCTGGACAGATGGCCGGGCCTGGCCAGGGTGTGGAAGTAGCAATGGTTCCCGATTGGAAGGCCTACGGCAGGATACAACTGCACTCTCCAGGACCCATATGCGCCATGATCTTGTTGACGGAATGACCAGCGGAGGGACTGCACGTCTAGAACAGACCGGCAACCAATTACAAATTACGTTGATCCGACTGAAGCCGCTCCGGGCAAGCTCCGGGAGCCTATTCGCAGTGTAGTAAGAGAGAACACGTACCGTGCATGCACCAAGTGCGTAAAGTAGGCCCATAGTGACCACGTCTGGACAAGCGAGCGGCGCTTTCTTCGCAATGGGATGAAGGCAGGAACAGGCCTGAGAACAAGAGCATAGAATGATAATCGTGATCGGACGATGTCTCAAGGGTGCCCGAGCCTGCCCGAGCCGAGATTGACCGGGCATTCGATGGAAATAAAGCCTTGAACAGGGTCCCGGTCAGTAGCTGAGCAGCGAGCGCTGAGCGAAAGACAGATGGATACGAAACTCGCGTAGCATTGACACCAGCTACTCGCCTTGATTTTGGTTGCGGTTGGGACGTGATGATCAATACATAAGGAAAAACAACGACCGCAAAGAGTAAGCATATGGTAGAAGCAAGCTCACCGCACGTACGCACTATGCAAGACGAAGTCCGAAGTACGAAATGCTGTGCAGACCCGTGTGCTCCGCGGCGACTGGTATGCGCGATCTGGTTGATAAGTTTGGCTGCGACAACGATAGCAAAACGACGCCCTGGATCACAGAAATGATCTTCAACGTGTCTAGTTCGTCCTGAAGTTCAGCAATGAGTTTGAAGCTCCAGCCGCCGAAGAGTTGACGTCTTGACACTGTATAAGGACGCGTAACGTATGCAAGATAACGTAGACGTTGCAGCATGCCTCAGGCCGTCGATTGTAGGTGGGCATATTTTAGGAAATTATCGGAATAACGCTGTACGGATCTAGGTGCCTGAATTATAAATGCGTCCAGGACAAAAATAGCAGAAGCTGTTGGCAAGCTGTGTCGCAAGGCGAGAGGTGGAAGGTGAAGGAGTTATTCAACTTGTCGCATCCCTGCACGCACGTGGTAGCGTATTTACGGAGGTATTCCACACTTCCTGATCAACTAGGTACCTATATATTTTTACCGACAGATAGCAGCAATGCTCTGAGTCAGAACCAAACAGACTATAGAGCGCTGAGCACACATACACAGGTAATGGATTTCCGTCTTCAACGAACCCCCCAGACAGCCTCCAGCATCTCCAAGCTGCGTCTCTGCTGTCCCGCACCATGAAATCAACTGCAGCCCACTCTACGCCCCATCAGAGACTTGGAAATTGGCCGCCGCCGGAGCAATGTTGCTTGCTATCAGAGCTGTCGGTATGATACAACTTGACGTCCGCCTCCGCGATTTCTCAAACGCGGACATGGCGTCTTTTGGGCGTCGGATCCTCTGTCAACATCCCCATCTCCCAGGACCCCCCGCAGATTTCTCTCAACTCCATGCGCTCTGCTCCAAAGTGCTCAGCGTGACCACAGACACCGCGTCCTCGAGCTGCTCGAAATACGAGCCATCGAGACCGCGAGGTTTAGACGGCTCGATGTGCAGCCACTTCAGCTTCGGCGCGCCGAGCCTGCGCCGCGACAGCAGCCCCTCCACCAGGCACTCGTACCACTCATCGTCAACGTCGATGCGCAGGAGCGTGACGCGCTCCAGGAGGGGTAGGTTGTACCGGATGCAGCACGCGGCCCTCTGGTCGTCGGGGCTGTCGCCCACTTCTGGGGCCAGCCCGAGGCATTCGATAAACTCGTGAGTCGTGATCGTCCCCATGACCACGGCGTCCTCGATCCCGCGCATCCTCCAGAGCAGATGCTGCCAGACAGGCCTCTCGAGCGGCTCGTGGAGGTCCGCGCGCAGGTATTGGACCTCCGACAGCGGCAAGGCACCGGTGATACTCTGCATGAGAGTCCCGTTGATCAAATACCGACTATAGCCATCCATCATCAGCCGCAGCGTCTCGTGCGGCCAGTGGCTACGGTTCTTCGGGACCTCGCGCTGCTTCCATCCGCGGATGTGGAGTTCGGATTGGCGGACGTCGAAATGGAGGGTGCGAATGGTGGATATTGGGTCTATGCGGATGCCGGAGACGAGGCTCGTAATGCCGCCCTGAGCCGAGGCATCCGTCTCTGTGTCGTCCGTGTTCATCGAGAGGTGTATCGACGTCGAGGGCGGTATTGCTAGGTGTTCCAGGAAGTTACGGAGGGATCGGGAGTAGTCCTGTATCTTTATGGTCCTAAGCGAGGGAAGCTCGATGGTATACGCCTCATCAGGAGTCGATGGCGTAGATGGAGTCCCGTCTGGCGGTACGGACCTTTCACTCGGAATGGAGTACTCTAGCATGAGTGACTGAAGGTGCGGAGACGCCCCGAGCATGGAATGGAAGTCCCTCATTTTCGAAAACCATCGCCACGACATCGCACCTGTCATCTCGAAATGAGTGAGGTTGCGCACTAGATGGGATGTCATGTCCGGCTCGAAACTGGCGTTCTTCACGCGCAGGACGCGCAGCGCTGGTGTTTGGCCGCAGAACAATTCCTGGAAAAAATAGGGGACAAAAGACATCGAGTACGCTGGACAGCTGAACACCAATGACTGCAGGGATGGGGCTGGGAAGCGGGTGTAGGTCCGCATGATCTCGTGGATGTCGAGCCTGTCGTCTGCTTTGATGGACAATTCCCGTATGCGATGCATATGAGTCATGGCGGCCCTGGCTGCGCGCACAGAGTCCGGCCCAGCTACAGAGGAAAAGTCTGCATCGACATGGAGAGGGAAATTTCTGGAGCGGCTCAGAAAGATGTTGGTCCACTCTGCGCTCGAAAAGTCGAGCCGCGTCCATAACGACGGGCAGCTTGACGCTGCCAGTCGCCAGGCCCTGCATACGTGCAGCACGGATATCCACTCGGGGACCCTTTCCCGACAGCGCACAGGTCTGCTATGTGGTTCTGCGTCTTTGTAGGCCTCGAACATGTTGCAAAGGAGTTCGGGTGGGAGAAGCGCCACGGCAGGGGCTCCCATTTTGCATGCTGGTGGGGAAGAGCTCAGCGACAGCGTCACGCTCGAAGGGGTATGTGACGAGTCGGTGGTGTTCGAAAGGCTTGAGCTGTCCATAGAGTCGTTCGTAGCACAGTGTAAACCTGCAAACACACGGCCAGGGGGTTCCGAACGACTTTGGTTAGCACCAGCAAAGATAACAAACTGGAGAATCTCACCTGTACCCTCCTTCTGCTGCCAGGAGAGCGTCGACGCTACACAGTCGACTGAGATCCGATGGAAGTGTAGGTAGTTGTTACAAGACAACCCCCTTCCGCCGAGCTAGGTAGCATAGTCCCAGTCCGACGCTAAATCAAATGCGGGGTGCGGTCCGTTGTATGAATTCGAAGAACCGGAAAGCGCGCCGGACGCGGCGACCTCAGCACGTTCTTCAAGAAGCGACGAGTCTATCGAGGAGCCTTCCTCGTAGCTGTCGTTGTCGGCGAGCTCGAGCAAGGCAGGTATTCCCGAGGCAACAAGATCGAAACGAAATGAAAGCATTTCATCATAAGTATGCGAAATTGCAAACACGCCGCGTCTACTAGGATTGTACGTAAATCGGCACTCTCCCTCTCCAGACTCCTGTAACAAGCCTGCCTTCTTCCATCCTTGAGATCGATCAAAGCCAACCACCAAACTTCTGAAAGGGAAACACCGCCCCCCATTTAGCACATACAGATTATCATATGCTCAAATGAACAGAGTTGCCAACAAACTTAGAGCGGCCGAAGTACCTGAGATCTACACGGGCCGTTCAACCTGAGGTCTCTCGGAACTAAGAAAACGACATACCTTCCTCAAAAGAGCGTTGCGGCGAGCACGAGGCTCAAGGTCACCGAATTTCATACGATCTATCGGGTGTCGACACGGACACGAGATGAGCTCCCCGCTTCAGCCCCTCGCGGACCATAGGCTCCACCACGCCCTCGTACCGCACACACCACACACGCACCTCCCGGAGCTTGGGGCACGCCTGCCGCCGCTGCAGCGCGGCAAGCAGCCAGACGAACCAGCAATGGTCAACCAGCCCCTCGCACATATACACGGCCTCCAGATGGGGCAGCGGGGCACACAGCTCCCCCTCACGCACGTACGGCAGCGCGAGCGCTTCCAGAAACGGCATCGAGTGGCGGCCCTCGACACGGAGCTCCTGCACCCGTGGCATCGCCCAGCAGAGCAGCGCGCACGAGTCCGTGGGCAGCCTTCCGAAGAGGTTTGCCGTTAGGTACCGAACGTCCGCAAGCGGCAGTGCGGGTATCGCGGCTCCGAGGATGTAGATTAGGGCGTCGTCGGCGAGCGAACCTGAGGCGCTCTCCACGGCGAAGAAGAAGGCTTCCTTCGGCATGGGTCCCATGACTGCAGCGGGGCTCGGGACCGTCCAACCTCTTATGAGAAGCCGTTTATACGGCGGATCTTCGTGGATGTACAGGGACTGTATCGCAGTTGTGGAGTGTGCAGATATCAGAGATGCGATCCGCGCGAGGTGGACCTGGTAGTCCCAATTATCCATTGCCATGATCACCGTGAGTCGGAGAGACAGTAGGGAAGGTGGATTGAGACGACCCAACAGGCAGGAGACCAATGGCAGCGACGCTCGCAGAATGAGTTCCCGCAAGCAGGGTAGATGGATGCTGTGGTCTGCATAATCCTCAGCGGTGTCAAACGCGCCCGGCTTGACGAACTCCAGCGAGAGTCCTTCCAGTCGCGGGGACATCTCGAGCACAGAAAGCAGATCCCCTGTACTCGTGAACGAACACCAACCCGTCGCATTCGTGACTTCGAGATGCGTGAGACCACGGAAAATGCTGCACCCCAAGGTAGGCTCGAAACTGCCGTCCGATATGCACAATCGGCGCAACGAGGGTGTGTGTCCGCCAAAAATATTCTGTATGAGTTTCGGCGTCCCCGGAGGCGAGCTGAGGCTGGAGTGGAACTCGAGCGTTTCCAAAAGCGGCGCGTGGCAAGCTCCGAATTCCTGCAGAATCTTATGAACGGCGAACTTCCCGTCTGCAGTGATGATGAGCGTCCGGACACGGCATAGGTGGTTGAGGACGCTCCTGGCGGCATAGGACGCTTTAGGCCAGTAGCGAGACGAGAAGTCTGTATGGACGTCGAGAGGCTGGTCCTGCGAGAGCTGTAAAAAGACCTTGGTCCATTCGCGACTAGAGAAATCTATGGTGGTCCATAATGACGGGTCTCCTGCAGCCACATGGCGCCATGTTCGGCACACATGCAGTAAGTTGACGAGTATAGGTATGTTCTTGCCGCTGTGTCGCGATGGGAAGGACTTCAGAACACGAAATATGCGACAAAGAACTTCCGGAGGGAGAAGAGTTATGGTCGAATGGGGTATGATGAAGGACGGGCAGTGCTGCTTCGAAGACCTAGCACCTGGTGGTATGAGCTCCTTGAAATGGCCTGGGTTGCCTAATCTCCCCGTTTGATGCATTGGAATGTTTGTAGGATACTCTGGATCGACGGTGCACATCCTTATATAAGATGCACTATCGTTAGCATCTAAATACACATGGAGTAAGAGAAGTACTGACGAGCTGCGAAAAGGCGGAACTTCGAATAGCGCCAGCGATGAACACGCTGCACGCTCAAGCTTGCGCCTTTCATATGAGGATACTTACCTCAAGGTTCACACGTTATCCCGACGCAAGGCGCCCGTGATGTCAGTTACGTCCTTGTCCAGTGCTCACTGTCAAGTATCAACGCTTGTTGATCAGCGACATCGACATCTCGAACAAAGACATAAATACTTACGTTCTTGATTGACTAACAATGCACTCAGGCTACTATTGGAACAAGCCAACAAATTGATAACGCACATGGATGTCCACAACACACATGATAGGACTGCGGTCATGGTGAGACCCCGATTGTCAATCTCCACAAGTGCATCCTCGATCAGTTCGGCGTAATGAACACCCCACAACGTAGTTCTGAGCCCACGATGTTCGGGGTTTCAGCGGTGCCACGCGGCAGGAACGTCGTCTCATACTGATGGGTCAGAGGCAATGCACAGCTCACTTGATGAAAGGCAGAGCCACTGGGAAACACAGAAACGTCACGATAAATACCTCTGCTCCAGCACGCCCTCATGACTTCGGCTCATTCCCGAGTATCTTGCCTCTCGTCACCCAATTCGCAAAGCCTAACCGCGAATCCATCTCGTCGATAGTCCTGGAGCACACAGTTGTCAGGTGCTGTCCTGCGGTGCAATGAATCTACGTCAAAGGACGACGTACCGCTTCTTCATCTCACTGGCCCACGTAATTTCCCTAGGTTCAGGCGCTTTGAGCGACGCGCCGAGGATGCCCAGAACAAGGGAGACCAGGGCTTCAGCAATAATCTAGAGCAGCCCAGAGCATGTTGAATTAGGATCACGAGCAGCGGGAAGCTCATAGCCTCGACATGGGACACAATGAGGAGACGTACGTCGGAAGGCAGCGCCCCTTCTGGTCGTCCCATCGCTTTCAAGTGAGAAAGATCTGGCAAAGTCAGAGGTCATTTAAGCGCAAAATCTAGTTCATACTATCACTAACGCTCATATGTGGAGAATGCGGCTGGACGAGATTCGCAAAGTCAGTTCGACGCGCTAGTGGAAAGATGACGCCAGTCGCACCGTGAAACATCGCAACGGTCGCGACGATAAGCAGTACATATCCCAGCATAGCGTATTCGAACGTCGAAACAATAGCTCACGTTGTGAGTGTGACAGGCAAAGCAGTAAGAAGGGAGGTGCACATAAGCATATGCGACGTCGTCGTCGCTCGATTCATCGGCGCCAATGAAAGGCAGATTAGGCGCCCAAATTGCCGGCCCGGTGGCGGACCGCTATCCCTCTGTTGCAACGGCAATCGTTCCGCTATGACAGAACTTGGAACCCTGCCATGGCGAGCAACCGTCTCCAGCTCAGACTTACCGTATTCACTGATGACCGCGCACCCACCAATCCTCATGAACAAAAGTACCTCACCCGACCCGACTCGACTTGACGCCTGTATCCCGAATTGGAGCTCGACCGTGTTACACTTGGCAATTCGTATGTACACGGTCTCCGAGCAACTGATACCAGGGCGCCTTTTGACGGCATGTGGAAGAGTGAATGATGACGCTCCGCGGCAAGGATTCGGTCTCGGGCGAAGGTAAGCGTCAACTACACATTCGTTCATTCAGTTCTAAACTTCGTTGATGCGGGTTCACTAGAATCTATCATGTGGACCACCTTGCGTGCTGAGCTTTCCCCTCTGCTTTTCAATTCACTACAACGCAGAAGCATGGTTATTGATTTGTTCAGTTTCTACGTCTCGACAGTCGCACAAGCAAAGCCTCATTTTCAATACCCGAGGGTGGCCCACCGACCCCATCAGCGATGGGCGCATATATCGCCTAGGTTATATCATGCAACTTCTCGTTTTGTCATTCGGTCATGAAATAGATGATCGGTGGACGCTCCTTGAGCTTCGCTTCCGCGGCCGCGCGGCTTCGGGTGTGTATGTTGATTTCATCGCCTTCACCCACTCTCCGCAAACTATAAAGCTCAACAAGCAAGTGCCATGAATACTACTTCAACAAGCCCGAACTTCACAGAAACATCCAACAATCGTCTCCACCGAGCAGCATGGCATTTCCACTTATGGTCGATGCTTTCGTTCCTCGGGACTTCAAGGAATTCTCCCTTCGCTCCAAGATTAGTCCTGCCTATATCTCCCTCTCCGCCCTCCAGAGCCTCCCACTTGACGCCAAACATGCCGCGTCCCGCGAATACGCTCTCGAAGTCGTGGAGCCGTCCCTATACAGGCACTCGGAGCGGTGCTATCTATTCGCCGTCGCCATCGCCGCCAATGGTTTCCCGTCGGGCACCCCCGGCGTGCCACAGATCCCCTTCTCCGAGCTCCAGGATCGTTTGTTCCATGCGACCCTCCTGCACGATCTCGGTCTTTCCCACCACCCCGACGTGCTTGATCATCCCACGCACGCGTTGTCCTTCGAGCTCCAGGGCGGGATGCTTGCATACGAGCACCTTCTGCGAACAGATGCGTCCATCGACCCGGAGCAGCTGGGAGACATCGTGCAGAGCATTATGACTCACACGCTGTCGCTTTCGCGGGGATCCAAAACAGCAGTCGGCATGTTGTTGCAGCTGGGGGCGATTTTCGACATGTTGGGCTACAACGCGTTCGGAGAGGGGTCGTTGAGCTTCTTGCTCAACCGAATGACCGTGCAGGAGATTGAAACAGCTTATCCGAGGGGAGATCAAGGACACCAGGTGAAAGCATTCGTGGATAAGATGGCGCAGGAAAAACCGCACTGTCTGCTATTAGCTGGTGTGAGTCACTGCTTCCTTCTCGTCATGCAGTACCCTCCGTTAACGGACCATACGTACACAGATACCCAATTTTGCAGATCGCGTTGCTGCCATTAAACAGTTGGTGATTGACTGAAGATAGCATTATAGAGGCTGAATCAGAGGATATTACGGGGTCAATGAGAGGCGTGAATGCATAACTTCAGCTTTAGGTTGTATTGCTGAGATGCCAGATGCATTCTGCCGTTTGACCTGCATGATGCCGAAGTCTTGGTAAGCTACAAAATTCTGAACTGAATGTCAGGTTTCGACAATCGTCTGCTTATGGTCCTAACGTTCAGAATCACTGGCCCTCAAATGGTCTGCCCGATAGCGGACCGCTGTCAGTCTTCACAAATTGCCACCGCCAGTACTCCTTGGCCTTGCCCTGAACTTTGCCAACAGCGATTGAAACCAGATTCGCCGAGTTCACAGGCACATTCAGAAACATAGCAGGTTCTTGCGCCAGCTTGTAAGTAATCTGGTGGAGGCGCTGCGCAGCAGAAACTATCGAATCTAAAAGACTCGACTAGTAAGCACGCGTCATCTCGCTTCTTCGGCATGTTGAAGCAGCTACTCATGCTTTTCAAGGCACAGGTCCGTGAAAAGCAACGCCGACGAAAATTATTACGTTGCAATAGCTCGGCATCCGCGATCCTGAACATGACAGGTCTCATTATGATTGTGGGAACCATGATCCTGGATGATGCTGCGGAATCTGGCTTGAGGAAACTTGCGCGGCATGTTGAAGGCTGGATGACGACGCTCTACGGCCAGGCTTTGTTCGCATGAAGGTACGCACCAACTACATCCGCGCAGCATCTTGCTCTCTACACCTGTCATATCATTGTGGACTTCGCTGAAGCTGTTTATGGGAAACAGGCCCCGCGTTGAATTCATCCTCAACTCGCAAGCAAGGGCACGAGTTGGTTTAATTTTCACTCATGATTGCCTCGTAGGCTGTCGACGCGCCGTCCTCTGCAACCCTTCAACTTCGTGTTGTTCGCCTCCATGGGATCGTCTGACCCCTAATTTTCTCCAGATGAGTGACATCAATTTTTACCTGAGCGACTGATCCTTTCAGCAAACAGGGCGATTTGATATTGTCACTCCCGATTTTGATGGCGTCTCGCAGTACTTCAGCCACGAGTAGATGCCCCTCAACTTCTCGTCAAGCCGAGTGTCCGCGTCAGTTTGCTGCGGACGGCCTTTGCTACGTTACAGAAAGTGGAATTCATCGTGTCTACCCTCTTTCTGCGGCACATAAAGTTCAGTCAGGATTCGTTGCGATCGCTACTTCTCCAGTGAAGCCTGAACCGCAAACACACGCCCAGCTATTCCACAGTATGTCATTCCCCACTGCAGTCGACGCTTTCGTTCCTCGAGACTTCAAGGAGTTCATCATGCGCTCCACGATTACTACAGAATACATCCCCCTCTCCACTCTGCAGAGCATCGAGCTGGACGCCAAACAGATCGCTTCACGCGATTACGCCTCCAGAGTCGAAGAGCCGACCCTGTACAGGCACTGCGAGCGGTCCTACCTTTACGGACTCGCCATCGTCGCCAACGGCTTCCCGTCCGGCACCCCAGGCGTCCCCCAGATCCCCTTCGCCGAGCTCCAGAACCGCTTGTACCACGCGAACATGCTGCACGATGTCGGCCTGGCGCAACACCCCGAGGTGGTCGGCCACCCCGCGCACGCCATGTCCTTCGAGCTGCACGGCGGGGTCATGGCATACGAGCACCTGCGGAGCACGGACGCCTCCATCGACTCCGAGCGCCTCGGCGACATCGTGCAGAGCGTCATGACGCACACGTTGACGCTGCCCCGCGGCTCCACGACGGCCGTCGGCGCGCTGCTGCAGCTCGGCGCGTTGTTTGACGTCTTTGGCTATGACACGTTCGGGGAGGGTTCGCTCAGGTCTTTGGTGAATCAGCAGACAGTGGAAGAGGTCCTAAAGGCATATCCGAGGGGGCAGATAGGGAAAGAAGTGGCACAGTTTTTGGGCATGATGGGCCAGTACAAGCCTCACTGCCTGGTTTTAGCTGGCGTAAGTCACAGAACCCTTCCAACGATCTGGCATTTTTTTGACGGACTGTTGTGCGCAGGCGCCTGAACTCGCTGAGCGCGCTGCCACCTGTGTCTGGCCGGGAGATGAGGCGGAGGAGAAGGCTGCGACGGAGTGAATGTAGAAGGGTGGTCTGTTGCTTGCCCCAGACCGATGGTATTCATCTCAATGACTGAAATGTATGGTCTATGTATGTGCAATACTCGCAGCTGAGAGACTCGGGAGACGCCAAAGTCATGTGCGTCGGTGATAGACGCGTGTCTTGTGCACAAAAACACACGACAGCACCTACTAAACACTCACGCTACTGAGACTGAACCTGGACAAGTAGAACAGCGACATAAATCCAAGCTGGATCCTCTTTGGTAAACCTGCTTGACCTTTCCAATCTTCAGCCTACTCTCGTGCATCAGATTCATATTCCGTGCTGTTGGTAAGCGTTTCCACGGATGATTCTGTCCAATGGGCGTTCATTATGACGCTGATACCTGATTTTGTGGTCCAGATCCTCCTGAATCCCGTCATTGCGTATCCGGAGAATACACACCTTGTACGCAGCATCATTTAGAGCATAGGGTGTCTTCGATCAGATAAGATCGCCCATGGATAGCCATCCGATTCTGAGGTTCGTGCATACCGTTAATACCGCTCGCTGCTGTGCGACCATTCCGACAGACGTCCCCTCTCTTAAAGTCCACAGGAGTTTTGGCTAGGATGTATTCAGCCGAGAGTCGCTTACATCCAGAGCATGCGCTCTCTCGACAAGTCCAACGGTATGACATGCGCCCATAGGATGATAGAGGACGAATTGGCGGCCATGCAAGCGGCCATGTGCGCCTTGCGTACCGAGCTTAATGCTCTCGTCCCAGTGTGTCGCATCCCATCAGAACTCCTCGGCCGCATTTTCCTGTTTTGCGCGGAGATGTCTCCTCCGCGGATGGATGGCAGGGCACCGAGCGAGGTGCGCCTTGGTTGGCTACAGACGACCCATGTTTGCAAACATTGGCGAGAAGCAGCGCTGCGCCATCCACACCTGTGGACAAACATCCGAGATGGGCTCAATGCACCCTGGTTGAAAGCGGTGCTTGCACGAGCAAAGTCGGCTCCGATCTCCATCGGTTTTGGACCTGTCGCCGCCGCCGCCTACGGAGAAGAAATTTCCAATCACCTATCGCACACCCGCGAGATCTTCCTTTGCACCGAGGATGCAGAAAGCCTGGTGCCTCCCATAGAATCGATATTGCCACTTCCTGCCAATATCCTGGAGCACCTCTGTTTAAATCACCTTGATTCCACAGACCTTTGGCTACCTCAACACGTATTTCAGGACCACGTACCTGCACTTCAGTCCATTGATTTGTGCAATGTTCATATTCCCTGGTCGGCGCCGATTCTCAGCAATTTGACCCACCTGAGGGTCGTCCTCAACGATTTTGATGTTGATAGGGAGTTCGTGACCCCAACCTCGAACGAGACTGCAGCTTCCATGTCATCACTCGACCAATTGCTAGACGCACTTCGCAGAATGCCAGCCCTCGAAACGCTGAAGCTATCGGAATGTCTTCCTCCCAGAGCCGAAGACCTCTTCGAGGATAGCGTTGTAGATTTGCCGTGTCTGAAGACATTCAAGCTGACAGCCACAACGACGCGGAGCTCTGATCTTCTGAAACACCTGAAGCTGCCATCTACCTGCCATCTAGCCCTGGTTTGCACTCGAGATTTGGAGCCCCAATCGGCCGCCGAAGTGGTCTCGTTCTTCCACTCGCATGTGGACAAAGGACACGGTCCACTCCTCTCGCTGGCGCTGGAAGTCAGTGGCTTGGACTTCCGAGTCCATACGTCACGCCTGCGGCCTGATGGCGAGACGAAGCTCTCGTATTCTCTTCAACTCCCTCATCCACAGGATCCCGGCGCGTCCGGCCCTCGGCTCTCTCCACGGGGGTCGCAGGCTACTATAGCCACATTATGCTGCGAACTCCCGATAGACGGTATCCAGCAGCTCAGTCTCAGCTATCTCGATTGGAAACCACAGGAGTGGGTTGACGTCTTGGGGCGCTGCAAGGCAGTTCAGGATGTCCAGTTCAGCGACCGCTATCCGGTAGTGTTAGGGTTTTGCGCGGCGTTGGCCATGCATGCCGATGAAAGAGGGACGCCTTTCCTTCCACATCTGGGCCGTCTGGCTCTGGACGGCGTCCAATTCACCGGAAGCAGCCCATCCACGCAGGCTACATTCTACCAAGGCTGCTTGGGGCGGCTCATCGTGCGTCAGAAGGAAAGGGCCATCCAGACAGTTGTCATCAAATGGGCTAGTCCTAGCAAACAGTTCATAGCAAGCCTGCAGGAGGTCGTGCCGGAGGTTGAACTGGTGGGACGGGCCAAGGCTTGACGAATCGACGAATTATGGATGAAGGTGGGAGGGGCTGATGGCAAGCGAAGATGCAAACGAGCGTTGATAGTATGTGGGAATGTAGGGGGATGTAGGGGAACTACTTGGGCTGTACTTTGGTTTGGGCAATCTCACTCAGTGTATTAGCTCGAAAACGGCTCTTGGTCGCGATAGGAGAAATGCTTGGCCAGACGTGGACCGAGTGAAGGAATTGGTGGCCGCCTAATCCATCATATATTCGAACATGCCGACACGCGTTAGGGTTAGAAAAGACTTCCGGCAAAGACGTCGACGTCGACTAGTCCGGACAAGCAGGAGAGGATGGGAAACGCAGCATGACACTGGTGAGACCTAGAAAGATACTGCTAATTTGCACCAGACGTCAACAGTGAATGAAACTTGCTGTTGATAGCGGGGACAATCTTGTAGAATGTGCCCTCATCAGTGGGGGTCCTTTTCAAACCCTCGACCGTCAACGCGAACCAGAATCGCGCCCATGTGACTCGGCGCCACAATCATGTGTTGTCGCCACAGACGCGCGCCATCATCAGTCCTTTGGCATCGATGCATCAATGATCTAACTTTTGAGGCTAAGTATCGTATCATGAGACTGCCATGTTGCCGCTGATGTCACGGCTGGAGTCGCTGCTCATACGAGAGTAGTGAGCACCGATATTGAAATTTTGCGTCTTCCTCGTGCTCCCAGACCACGAATATCGAGAAATACAAGCAGTAGCAGTGCTTGGTTCATCAGTGGTAACAGAGGTGAGTATTCCGTCGGTTACGATTCCTTGAGGATTATTTGAACATTCAAATTGAGTTAGCGCGTAATCCACTGTAATCCAGGATCCGAAGTTTGTGCTTTTCTCATCCGAATTTCACTAGTATGGATCGCTAAGGAATAATCTGTCTGCAGTTGCCCGAATTTCAACCCCAGATTTTCTTGCATCCAGTAGAGAGATCTGTCAACGTTCCCTCGAACCTCTTGCTCAAGACCACCATAAAATGAGCGGTGGGCTAGTAGCCATGGATGCGAACGTGGCCGATGCAGTTGGCACCGAAGGCAACGCCTTGAATCCAACCTGTCGTCTTCCCCCCGGTGTTCTTGCCAATATTTTTCAATTCTGTGCCGACATGTTGCCCCCGCAGATGGACTGGGAGTTTCCCGGCTGGCTGCTTGTAACCCACGTATGCAGATATTGGCGCAGCGTAGCGCTGGGCCATCCTCGCCTATGGACGAATATCGAAGATGGATTGACCGAACCATGGCTCAAGATAATGCTTGCCCGAGCCAAGTCGGCACCTCTGTCGGCCAAGCTTTCGGGAACAGCGGTGGCTACGTATGATGGAGAACTCTCTAAGCATGTCTCCTGCATCCGCACCCTCGCCTTTCTCGCATGCAATCACGACGACCTGATATCCACCACACCGTCAATTCTGACGTCCCCAGCCAACAACTTGCAATATTTTAAATTACACAGTATCGGCCTCTCGGATAGGTGGCTACCTGAACATATATTCCAGGACCATACCCCCCAGCTCCGCTCCTTCATTTTGCTCGACGTCCGTATTCCGTGGTCCGCGCCGATTCTTTCAAATTTGACACACCTTGTGATTTCCACCTTGAGCTCCAGCGGCACGTACAGATCGGTGGTCTTGCCCGACGACGGGTTCTCCGTGACATCATTCGACGAGTTCCTCAGTGCGCTGCGCAGAATGCCGGCCCTCAAGAAGCTCGATCTCGCGCGCTCTATCCCCCCCACATCCAGGCCACTCACCACCGGCGACATTGTAGAACTGCCGTACCTCACGGGCTTGAAGCTCGCAGCCCGCACAATCCAATGTGCCGACGTGCTCAAATGCATCCAAATGCCCCCCACCTGCAGCCTCACCCTTACCTGCCTCGGCGACAGCGAGATAGAGGCGACCACCGCCGGCGGCGAGGCCGGACCCATCGCCGACGTCGTCTCCCTGTTCCACGCACATGTAAACAGAGAGCACACCCCCATGCTGTCGCTGGACCTCCCAGTCTACGTCCCACACCTCATCTTCGACATCTCAATGTCCGGAAACGACGCGATCGAGCTCGCACATACCCTCAAACTCCCGCACCTGCAGGATCCAGGGGGCCCCCTCCCGGAGTTCTATTCGAGCAAGCCGTCAGGCATCATATTCACCGTGTGCCACGGCCTCCCGCTCGAAACGCTCCGCACCATCACCCTCGGGCCCATAGCGCAGAAGTGCCTCGCCTGGACACCGCAGGCCTGGATCGACGTCTTCGGGTGCTGCAGCGCGGCCGAGGACGTCCGCATCATCGGCGAGCACGGCCTAACACAGACGTTCTGCGCGGCACTCACCATGCGCGTTCCTGAGGGACCGGCCTTCCTCGGAAATATGCGCCGTCTCGCACTCGAGAACATGAATGCGCCCTATGCCTTCCGCAGGAATAAAGAGCAGGGTGACGCGTTTTACGACGCCATTTTGAAGCACCTGGATGCGCGGCAGAGGATGCAAGCGATTCAGTCGGTTCGTATGAATTGGCAAGGTATGAAGGAACAATTCATAGCAGGGCTGGAGAATATTGTGCCAGAGGTTGAATGGGTTGAGTAGGGTAAAACTATGTATGCACTTACTAGCCGGTATCTTGGACTATGTACTCACTATGCGCTATGCTACCACTGATTCTAACTCACCGTCCAACTAGTCTCCAAAGGGGAATACAGTGGCAATATTATAATATAAGCCTATAGGTAAATAGCACAACTATAAGATACAACCTTATACATCTCCAGAGTCAGTCCGTCCTGGCGCCTGTTCACCCTCGTCCGGCGCCTGCGCCTCCCGGTCCCTCATCTCAAAGACATCACCCATACTCTTCCACCGTCCCTTGCGCCATTGAAACACCGCGAACACGGCAGCAGCGATAAGTACCAGGCCAAAGAATCCTGCAAGCGCCTCACCGACGATCGTCCCGACAGGCTGCGCCAGCGCGCGGTGCGCCGGCGCGGGCGTGCCCGTCTGCGACGGGAACACGAACGACGGCAGCGCGCTCTCCGTCGGCGTCGGCGCGGGCGACAGAACGGTCTCGCTGTGCAGCATCAGGACCTGCGCGCGCAGAAACGCAGCGGCTCACCTGCTGTTCGCCGCGAACACGGTGACCGCGTCGATATCGAGCCGCGCGGGCCCGCCGTCCGCGCGCGGGACGTACGTGACCGCGAGGGTGACGTCCTCGTCGGGCGGCAGGTCGACCGCGGACACGTGCCCCGCGGCGGAGTCGACGAGCGTCGTGATCGAGAGGCCGCTCGCGGCGGAGAGCGTGACGTTCGCGGTGGCGTTCGAGTGCGAGGAGGTGGTGAGGACGAGCGAGGTCCCGCGCAGCGCGAGGAAGAGCTGGGGGAGGAGAGGCGTGTCGCCGGCCGGGCCGAGGGTCGACGTGACGGTGCCGCTTGATGCGCCTGCGAGCGGGAGAATCGCCCTGCAGTGGATCGGGACAAGGGAGATTTAGACGCGGTGGCAGATCCGGCGGGGCTGTGTGATGGATGGCGCACTCACCATCCGCCGCTGCAGGGCGTGGGCGCACTGGATGTGGCGTTGTTGCAAACGAATGGTGTCCAAGTGATGCGCGGATCAGTGTTCTCGATGGTGACGACGATCTGTGCATGCACACGAGCATCGTGACTGACAAGTATCAATGCGAAAAGACAGAAAGCCGCAAGGAGAAAATGCGAATGGCTCAGCATGCGGCATAGAGGGAAGTGCTGAAGGGCGAAAGTATCGGCTCAGAGGGCTGATAACACGAACTCATAGAGCATAGAGACTCATGGCAACAAGGAAGCAAGGCAGGGACGTGGTCGTTGGTCGTAATGACGACCTTAGAAGACGCCCGCTGGTTGGGCATGTGAGTTTACATATATATGGTGGCGGCTTGGCGGCTCGAGGACTTGATTGATGGAGGCGATAGAGCGTCCGGTGGCCGTTAAACTTAGACGGCGCGTTTCTGTTTGAAGATCATCGATCAGGACCTGAGAGTCGATGCTTGCTTGATGAGGGAGCGTGTTCAGGAGGAGGATCGACGCGGGAACTTCCTGCAAGCAAGTCCCCTGACCGGAAGGCCCGAAGTCCCGACGTCTTCCTTTGCAACCGTTGAGGCAAGTTTGATAAACCCTTTACGGCATTCCGTGGTGAGAGAGAGGTACGCAGGCCCGAGAGGCTTTGAGCTAGAGGGTCGAAGAACAAGTACAGTATGCTGGAGTGGAACTGGATTCCCGGTAATGTTTGTCAGTCGACGGTAGCTTTCAGAAAAATTGAAGAGGATTGAAGCCATGACTGCTCTTTCATATAGGTCACTTGCATGTCAATCAGAAATTGAAAAGTCACCGTAGGTGGTCGTCAAGGCGAGGGTGCTTCTGCGTTGCCGATGTACAGAGGGTAGAATGTCCCATACCATAGAATGGGGTTAGGTCTTGATAAGTACATTCAGATTTGTTTCCACCATATCCTCGGAAGAACGAAAGCAACCTTCAAGAACATATAAAATTCGCGGTGAGTGTTCGCTGGCGATGTTGGCCCATGGTTAACGATTCATGTATGCTTCCATCGATAACGCTGGCAGGGGTGATCTGTCAGACTGGAAGGATGTATCCATGCATGCTCACGCCCCAAGTTCCTCATTCAAGGAGATAATCCATGGCTTGAGAGCTGGGGGAAAGGATAATGTTCATCAATTGATATTAGACCGTGTTCAAGGAGACTTGAGGGGGTTGGACCCGTATTTCTCTCAGTGTCAAGCCTGACCTCCATCGAAGCCAGCTATATCGTGGAGATCCTGGTTCAAGAGGCGATATGTCAGTAACGTCTTGAAAAAACAGCATATTGCATTGCACATCACCTTAGTTGCAGAGGCACACACTTTGTGGCGCGTGATGAAAGGGGCCCGGCGCGGATGACCAGTTATTCGTCCAGCGCTGAATGGCAACGACGGAACTCCTCAAGGCACGGGATTATATATGTACCCACTCGCCTTCCCACCCTGAAACGGTGACCGGCCAAAAACGACACTGCAAGAAGTATGTGTGTTTTAGGACTCGGACGCGTTATTTTGGGCTGGGATACGCGTCCAGTTTCCGTCCGGGTTCATCTTGCATCGTCGTAGAAAAGCGAACTGCCTACGTTGGCGCGGATTGATGATATGCTGAGTGAAAGTGCCTCGGCATAAGAGCGGGTCATGGACAGGCATAATTCCTCGGAAATTGCGGGCGTTGTCGATTGGGTCAGGAACGATCTTCGAGTCCAGAGCGTCAGGCAACGCGTGACGGTGACTTGGGTGACGTGGGGTAACAGGGTGGGCTTCGAGTGATTTTCGGGTCTGCACGAAACCACCATCAAGACGTCGAGGACGGTCTGCTCGTTGTCGTTGTAGTCGTCCCTGCCATTCGTTTCTACCCCACGTTCTTTTTTGTGTCCGTCTTTACTTCTCGAGTATTCGTATCTTGTCATGTCTCAACACTCCCAGCTCCGCAAACGGAGCTTCCATCGCCAGGTGAACAGAGATCTCAACGCGAACATGCCTCGCTATCTGCTCCCCAGGTTTAGCCCCACTGCAATATTTCCAGGTGGTCCAGATGGTGGCGCAGCACCCACTGCTGCCCCTGGGGGCAATCCGGGTCCCATTATCCCGCCTGCCAATAACCCACCTCCCCCGCCCGCAAACCCAACCCCACCCACCAATTCCAACCCGCCGGCTTCCAACCCGCCGGGCAACCTGCCGCCGAAGCAGCCGGTCACGCCGTCGACTCCGGGCACGTCTGCTGCAGCTCCGAGTACGTTCCCGATATCGGTGGGAATGTGTTGATGTTGATTGGCCGCATTCCAGCCACGTCTCAGTCGCCGCCTGCTCAGAGCAGCAGCAATAGTTCGTCTTCGTCGTCTGCCGCTCCCACGACGTCCAATAGCCCGACGAGTGCGCCTCTCACGAGCGCACCCGCCGCTCAGACTCCCGCGAAATCGCCACCACCCGTGAGCACACCACCGATCTATATTTAGCCTTCCTGACGGCCTGCGTCTGGTTATGTAGGTCACGCCCGTTCAGTCCACGCCTGTGGTGACACAGACGTTTTTTCATTCTGTTGGTGGTGATGCCAGTGCTAGCAATCAATTTGGTCTCGCCTCTGCATCCGCCAGCCCCAGCGCGTCGGCCGCTCCCTCGAGCGGATCTAGCACGGGTGTGATCATTGGCGGCGTGATTGCTGCGATCATCGGTGCTATTGGTCTCACTGTTGGGCTGGTCTACTTCCTGGTAAGGCGTTTGCATGGCAAGTCGGATGGACATCAGGCTGATATTATTCCAGCGCAAGTGCCGTAAGCAGCACGAGGAAGAAGATCCTGTTGTCTGGAATGCCGGTGACGCACGTCGCCAGTCTTCGATGCTCGGTGACGAGCCCACCTTCCCACCCCCGATGATGCGCGCCGCGACGCTCAACCGTGGCGACGGGAATTCCCCTCGCCCGCCCACCATGATTGAGCGCAAGCTCAACAACGCGCCTGGAATGCTCCAACGTCAACCCACATATGGTACGACGCAATACAACAACAATGGATACGGCAACCAGTATAGTGCCGAGTATGGCGCCATGGGTCACAGCAACTTTGGAACCTTCATGCCTGGTGAATATGTCACGTCTCCCGGGATGAGTCCCATTACTGCCACGTCCGCGAACCCGTTCGTTTCGCCTTACGCTCAGGACACGCTGCCCTCCCCTGGCCCCGACACCGCTGGCTTCGACGATGTTGCATACCCCCAGACTGCGGTCACGCGCCAGCCCTCGCAGACCTACATTTCGCGCCAGAACTCGTTGCAGGGCACTTCTTTCTTCAACCCGATCACCCCGGTTACGCCTGCCCATCCCGACATGGACGATGACGCGCACTACGTCGACCTGAGCCGCTCGAGCGTGTCGCCCTACCAGGCCGCCCAGTACGCAGAGATCTCGCGCAAACTCGGCACACCTGCGCCCGTTCCGGCTCCCGCCCTCCACGCTGTCGACGAAGAGCCGCTCCCGATGCCCGCTGGCCTTATGGCCGGCCACCCGCACGCCCAGGCTGCGGACGCCCGCGCACAGTCCGTCTCGCCCTTCGTCGACCCCGAGCCCTACGGCCACGCGCGCACGAAGAGCAACCCCGGCGACCCCGTCACGGACGCCGACATGGACGACGACGCGCAGGAGCTCGACTTCCCGCACCCGCCCGCGGGCACCGGCCACGCGCGCGGCAACTCTGGCCCGCCTGTCCTCCCCGAGATCACGGTGCAGGAGCGCGGCTTCTCGCCCGTGTCGTACGACTTCCCCGTCCCGCAGAGCGTCACTGCCAGCCCGTCGCCGTTCCGCACGGAGTTCGGCGACGTGGGCGCGGGCGCAGGCGCTGCGCCGAAGAGCCCGCTTGCGGGCGCGCCGATTCAGGCAGTCGCGCAGCCGAGGCCCGCGAAGGTGCAGCAGCAGGAGAAGCGGCCTGTGTCGACGGCCACGACGGTCTATGACCCCGAGGATGCGTACGACGGTATCTAAACCGGACAACGGCCCTCCGCCGTCCAGGTTGACGCCGCGGAGTTGTGAACGAACCGAAATATTCACACCTGTATTCCCTCTTTCTCCTTCGTCTCTTGCCTCGTCCTTCGGATCCTGCCGTATCGCCGTGTGATACGCGCATGTATCGTCTTTGCTTCCACCCATGGACGTGTCCATCGTGTTCGCTTCTTGTCCGGCTTTGTTCACCGTGCTGGCCGCGCGGCGAGGGCGGGCGCCCTCCTTCCCTTTGCATTACCATCCCCATCGCCTTTGTTTCAAAATCTGCTGTGCCGGTCTGGCACCGTCTGTGCGCTAACGAGCCACATTGCGTTGATACCCACTCGGTGTTGCGTGTTGCCTGCGTTTGAGTTCGAGATTTACATTTTGTTGCAGTCAACTGCTTATATCTATGCCACTTGGCGCCTTTGTATATGTGCGGTTAAGTGAGGGATTTGAAGGGCCCAATTCTCTTCGCCACCTTGGTTCTGGGATGCAATGGTGCTGCGCCCATGATGCGCATATATCCATCGTATCCCGTAGGATGTGGGAACTGTCATGATATGTGCTGACTGCTCTCCTACTCCCTGTCCTTGTCAGAATCGTACATACCAAGATACAAGATGATAAGGCCGGGACAGTTAAACCATTGTCTGATATAACATCATACTGTGACTATCCAGGCCTTGAACCTCTCAAATTCCAGGGCGCATGGGTGTTGGATTCGACACGAGGAAGCTTGAGAGGCAAGGCTCGACTTCGGAGATTGAGATTTTATCATAGGGTTCGGCATGTCTTTCACAATTTTCACTATTAACCTACGTGCTTATAACCCCCTACAGTGACCTTCATCTCCATCCCACTCGACCTGGCAAGCCTGCCTCAGCTTCGCCACCCATTGCTTCCAGATATCGCACCTCTGGATGTGCAACACAATCTGTGGCTGCTTGGCCATCCCGCGCAGCTTGATCCACTCTGCCAGAACATAATAGAGCACTCGCATGCGCCGTCCGCCGCCAAAACCATTTCCGAAGTCGACTTCCGTGAACTCCGCTGAGCGCAGGCTCGGGAGCAGCTGTCCCTCCGTCGTCTTATCCTCGATAAGGGCCAAGCAGAACGACAAGGCGCTGTCGCGCGTAAGGTGGATGTCCTCCAGCGCGTTGCATCGCTTGAACAGATGGCTGGCTCCATGTCTCCGACGGCCATTCAGAGCCGTACGATGTATACTCGGCACTATAAAACGCACGGACGGTAACGGGGAGCGCGCGGCAGAGGGCATCGAGCGAGCCGGTGGAGCGCGGGGCGAAGGCAATCCGAGCGCGGCACCGCAGGACCCCTGATAATTCACCGAGAGGTCCGATCCCAAATCCGAGGTTTTTGGGGGTCCTCCAGGCGCGAAATTTGGGGATTTGCACCGGACCTTCTGGCTAAGGGTCAGATTTCGGGGCTTACAGGCATGAGACCTCTATGTAGTGGTCTCAAAGCCTGTTCGACACAATTTGAGCCTAGATACGCTGTGCTATCTATTTGTAGTATGCTTGCTCCACCGCCGCCTCCATCTCTGCTAAATATCAAGATTTGTGCTGCTTTGCACCTTGTCCTCCCCCAGCTTCGTCATTCTCGTCCCGCTCTCGTATCCGTCAAAAGGGTATTTCTTGCAAGAACCATCATCTTTGGTGAGGAGGAGAAAGAAATGACAGGACATTTTCTGACGGAATGGTGGAGTCCACAGGGCTGACGGCCTGTTTGTCGAGTGAAAGGATCAGCCTTTCCGGGTGGAGATAAACGTATGTGAAAAGAGTGGGCTGTGAGCCACCAAGGTAAGCCGCGAGCGGTGTCCACAGCCGGCCGTATGGCATGTGTAAGTCTACGGGAACAACGAAACATAATATACTTTTAGTCTATAATCCTAATGGTGCCTCAACCTGATCGATTGCCGGTCCCATATGATCCAGATTGGGAAAAATTGGGGGTCCGGGATGAGACCTCGGGGCAGCTCGGCCATTTTTGGGGCATATTGGGATGTATCCTGGGTGATCCAAGCGCCAAAAATTTGGGGAAAGGGATCGGACCTTGGGGCCCAAAATGGCGAATTTTTGGGCAATGAGGATCGGACCTCTTGGTGAGTTATCAGGGGTCCTGGCACCGCTGCCTGGTTATCTTGTCGTTGCATCCAGACCGAAACTCGGCATCGAAAGTGTGCAGCGACCGCTGCTCGCCCTTTGCCACGCACTCTGTCAAGAGCATATCGCATGATGACGGGATCTTGATGCTCTTTACCAAACGAAGGCAGTCCTCGATCGCCCCGGTCAGGTCCAGGCTCCTCAAGCAGAGCAGGTCAACGACGCGATCATGCGCATACTCGGAGCCAGAGCGATGCGGAATTGCGTTGCATAGATGCATTGTCTCCAGCGAAGGCATGCGCTCGAACGCACATAAGAGCTGCTCGTAAGGCGAGGCGGCGGCAGCGTAATAGTATGTGGGAAGCGGCCTGGAAGGGACCTGATCTGGCGAAAGCACGATGCGCAACGAGGTGAGGCCGCAGAGGATCGGCGCCGACCACGGGATCCAGACATCATGTAGCGCGAGGTGGCGGAGCGGAGCTGTCTTCCCTAGAAGCTCAAGCGGCAGGATGAAACTCTGATACGGGTTGCCCAAGTATCGGAGACTAAGAGATTCGAGGAGGGCAGACCCCGTCATTAACGAGCCGAAGATGCGCTCCGCCCTTTTCGGGTCCTTTTCTTAAAGGCTGAGAACACGTATCCGGGAGGCGTGTAGTAGGATTTGCAGCTCGTCGCACACGTCCAGCATGGAGCCGTAGTACGACAGGGGCGATGCCTTGGAACGTTTCAGCATCAATTCTTGCAAGAGCAGCCGACGGCCAGAACGGATGGTGCTCCATAGGCGGGCATCCTGCAGAGCTACGTCGCGCCAGTGCCGGCAGACGTGGGTCAGTGTGATCCAACTCCAACCGAATGAAGAGAACCAAAAACTGCGATAACGAGGAGTCTCGAGTTGATCCTCAATCATGACGAGGTAGAAAATGAAAGTCAGGATTTCGAGAGGTAGGCGAGAGATGGGGGCGAGAGCATTGCGCCACGTGCGCTGAGCGCATGGTATCACAACTTTGTTGTGTTTGGGTGCCAGTTCTTGGCCTAGCCAGTCGGCCCAGGCGAAGCGAAGAGATCTGATAATGTTGGCAAATTGGGTGACTGATGCCCACTACAGGAGCACAGGTGAAAGTCGACTCAAAAGGGGATAGTATTCACTCACCTGCTTGTTCTCAAGTCAAGTGAAGAGCGCGACGTCGGAATAAAACAAAACATAAGTTGCACGATATGGGTCCAAGTCTGGGGGAAGCAGCGCTGGGGAGAAACAGCGTCTGGTTCTGACGTGTAGTAGGGTACCACCGAGATCTTAAGTAGGAAAAAATCAGATGTCAAGGCGAATAATCTTTATCACAGCAACCGTGCTTTGAGCCCTCATGCACATGCGCCAGGTGGCAAAGATGGGCACCAGGATAGTTCACGCTTTGTGTTGGCTCCCTCTTCATCAGACGCTTACTCCATATATCTTTACGAACGTATCGCATTGGCCTCAGCACATATTCGATCGTATCGTGGGGGCTGCTTCCCAAGGATCGTTGTTGGTGCGTCCCCGATGGATGCTGATCAAGAGATGAATTCCTCGCTTTTCTGAAGAAAGACAAATAGCCATCCCAAGTGTGGTGGCACTCACATGCGCATGTTGGCAAAAATGAAGCTTAGCATCCTGGGGCCTGTAGAATACAGCTACAACATAGTCAATGCCCTACATATGAGAGTTCGTCAGTGTCCGCACAAACGCCAAGCTGGAAAAGATAACTGACTCTTCGTCATCATCCGCGATCTCGGTCTCAATCTCATCGAAATCATCCTCCTGGATCTCCTCACCGCTCTCACCATCCCAATTCACCCAGGCCACTTTCTTCAGCTCTTCAATCTGCTCCTTGGTAATGCTGCACCGTCTAATGACGATGACAGGGAACGGCCGAGACTCCTTCCGCATGGTCAGCCATTCCAGCAGCTTGTCGTAGAAAAGACCGTCTCCTCCCATAACCGGCATTACCACGCCAAATCCCACTGGATTCCCGCAATGCTCCAGCCGCAGCGTCTCTAAGTTCTTGAAGAAGAGCGGCTCCAGCACTGGCGCTGTCATTCCCGGCCCGACGCTGCTGGTCTCGTGGGCTGTCATGGAGATCGCAAGGGCCTCACTGAGGGGCGTTGCATCGTTTCCCGAGATCGAAATGTGCGTCAAGGAATCGCATCTCCCAAAGAGGTCAATCCATTCCTGTGGCGACCATGCTGGCCAAGGGAACACTTTGGAATGGACGAGGACGCCGAGGCCGTCCAAAGGCAGCGCTCTGCATAGCGACTCCAGCGGATGCAGAGTTTGCATGTCGCGAGGGAACCTGATCTCTAGGTCGGGGGAACCTCCGACATCGAAAGCGGTTCGTGGATACATGGGGAGCGTATCAGGGCGCCGCCAGATTTGGATGGAGACACTCCCGACAACATCAATGTTCGTCTCGGCTGTGAGCTTGTAGAAGGGCGGGCAATCGGATTCGGCATTGGCGTGGGCGATAAGGAAGGAGACGACGTCCATGATATGTGCTGCTCCTGTGCTGCATGAAAGAGACACGGTGCAGGACGGGGGAACCTTGATCCATCGCACTACGCCGGTACATTCCAACACTCCATCGGTCAATGAGAGCTTCTTGAGGCACGGCAGTTCCACGGTACGTGCGGAAGCGCCTGCGACTGGCCGGGGTGGGATAGGCAAACAGTTCTCGAGAAGGAGCTGTTCAAGCCTCGGCATTTTCTGCAGGGCATCAATGAACTGTTCATGCTCCGAAGGGCCATCTAAGGCTGGACCGCGCTGAGCTCCTGACTCCGTTCGCATGCCGCGGAGGAACTCGATGCGCAAGTGGGTGAGGTTGCCGCTGCAGAGGATAGGTGAAGACCATGGCGCCACGACATTCACCAGGATTACACGGCCAAGGCGAGGGAAGCCCCCGCTGAGTGCATCTGCGGTAAGAGACAGCTCACCCTGCGAGCTCATGGTCAACGACTCCAACGCATTGGCCGGGGGTCTCAGGGACCACACGATACGTTTCAAGTCCCGGGCATATCCAGAAAGCGTGAGGTGGCGCAGATGAAAGAAGTGCTGGGAGACGAGGCCCTCGCCATAATCAAGGCTGTATTCACGGAAGTCGACGGGTGCCGCCTTGGAACGAGCTAGCATCGTCGACGCCCATTCCATACCAAAGCTGAAGTTGATATTTGTCCAGAGCTTGGGGTGTTGGATTGCAATTTGCCGCCATCTTCGACATACGTGGGTTATCCTGATCCAATCCAGGGAGTAAACATGATGATCAGAAGCATAAAGCTCGAAAATGCGAGTGAGGATCTCTGGCGGAAGACAGGATACGGGGAAGAGGGCATTCCGTTGCGTGCGTAGAGCGCACATGGCAAGATGCATAGCAGACAACTCTTCATCTATCGTTTGTCGAGCATGTAAGACGACCTCGTTAGAGTCGAAGGCTGATACACCTAAGATATGGGCTATTCGAGGCCGGACAAATGTGGACCAAAATTCCTGCGCGCTAATGATGATAGATGTCACAAAGTCATCTCACGGAGAAAAGGTGTCTCAAAGGCTACGAACCTTGTTTTCAATCCTTCGATTCCCTCTCGGGTTGCCATGGTCGAAACTCGACTGCGCGTATCAGACTTCAGTGTCGACTTGTGTAACTGTCGTCAGAGGCGCTGTATATTGTAGGCGCCGGTGGGCGTCTGTAATACGCCCTGGGGCCGATAGGCGCGCCGGAGGACTCCGAACTTAGAATCTCGATTCAACGTTCATCGAACAGCCATGACCATGCCGCAGAAGCTGCCCACATACGACCTCGAGGCTAGCGATCCCGGCCTTCCATTGGCCTACGATACCTGTCTCTGGCTAGAATCCTTCTCAGAGTGGGTATCACCGGGGGAACCGGCCAATTTCACTGCAGCTGACATTCAGCATAAATGTGGGAATCAATAAGCAATGAGTCTTATTCGTAGACCGAGCTTTTATGGAGAAAATATATTCCATTTGTGCTGTAATACAGTTGCATGAAAGCTAAGGTTTAAGCACACATTACAGCCCAGAAGATATTGTGCAGAAATCTCGGAGGATATCACTCCTTTATGCCTGAATTTAATATCTTGCCACCAAGGGCATAGCAATATATTCCGAGATTAGATGTGCAATATCTCACGACATTTCTCTCGAATTTCCGCTGGGCTGAGATCACTGCTTTCACCCTGAGCCATATCCAGCTTCAATGATGCAGAAATTGACAATATAATCCTAATATAAGCTCAAGCCACTGACGACCTTCATTGCTTATTTTCTCCGGCATTTATGCCAGATGTCAGCTAGGGAGAAATCGGCTTGTTCCCCCAGTGTATTATTCACCACCAATGCCGTCATGGTTGAGATGTCTCCGACGGTCGCCGCGCGCGTCCTCGGGTACGCTCTATACTTCACCCATAATCAAGCTGGCCGTGCTGCATTAAGCCAGGAGATTAATGAATGTGACCGCGACCTCGAACTATTGGCCGGGCTGGCCCATTTGTATGTGTTCGGGCTCATACGAGTCTGTGCGTTCCTCCATCGCAGCTCCTAATCACGTCGCGCTGAAATACGTGCAGTTCGCAATCCCAAGGCCCCTACAACTGATACTTGGCCATTCCAGCGTCCCGAACGCCTTTCCCAACTAACTGCCGAGGATGCTGAACGTCTGCTTCGGGATCCGTCGCTCACTGCTCGAGAACTGCGGAAGCTCGTGAGTACGCGCATCTGCATTCATGTTGTCTCACCCATACGTCCGCGCAGACGTTATTGCGCGACAATAATTGCTGTGTTTTCACTGGTACACGAGATAGGCCTTCGGCCGATAATGATCTCGACGCAGTGCTAGCCGATCCAAACGTGAGGGTCGGTTACACGGCAGTAACGCACGTCATGACCCAGTCCTTCTCCGAAGACATAGAGGGGGTCATCCCGGCAGCTCGTGCAAAGGTATCTACCCTCACTATCTATTGTACGTCTCAGCACGCATCATTCTCCAGTTCGACTGGGCAAGGACTACGGGTGCGATCATCGAGCGTTTCGGAGGCTTCAGTAGCGATGCCTTGTTCGGTGATCAGGGACTCAACAACCCTTTAAACGCTTTCACGTCGACAGATACCCCGCAGGACGCCTTTAACAGGCTTGATTTATGGCTCACCCCTGCCAAAGTACGTTCATCGTCTGCTACTCCTTGAGCCTGTGGGCTGAGGAATGACTAGACGGACGAGGGAGACATCATAGCCAACACCTACGACGTGACGTATGTTCTTGCTCAGCAGCAGCTCCCTCCAGAGATGCTCCTCCGCATAGGTCCGGGCCTCCGGCCCCGAATCGGGTTCAGATCGTTGAACGTGGACGACGAAGTGATCCCGGCGCCACACCCCGAGCTCATCGCCCTGCATGCGGCGTGCGCAAGGATCGCCCACATGTCGGGCGCAGGGCAATATCTTGACGAGCTCCTCAGGGAGACAGACACAATCTCGCTCATGACAGAACCGAATGCTGCGAACGAGCTGGCACGGTCATTGAAAGCCCCACAGCTCCACTGCCGGTGACGTACTCTGTTTTCTGCCATGCTCCGCAGCCTTGCAAAACAGGCCTATCGCTGAACCCGAAGTCACCAAGTACCTCCCTCCCTCTCCGCCTTTCCGGGGTCAAGTATTGCTTGTCACTCCACTGTAACAGGCTTAATCATATGAAGGCCATTGTGCCAGAGGCGTTGGAAGCGGCGAATTCTAGATGTGTAATCTGTGAATGTCCTTGCGTACCAGACAGTAGAACAATTCCCAATAGCTGGTTGATGTAGAATGCAGGTTGTATTATCCACAATTTTATACACCGTCACAATCATACAGTTCAGTTCTCCCCACGACCAAGCTTGTCCAGTGCACGCACGCCCTGCTCGTACCACTCTTCCCTCGATATCCAGAACTCCTCGCGCCCCTTCATGATGTCGGCCAGCACGGCGCCGCCGAGGAACACCATGTGCTTCCGGCGGGGCGGATCCTCGATTCGGATTTTGAATTTCTGCGACACACGATGCTCAGAGAACGAAAGACCAAAGGACGGAAAGACACGCACATTCAGCCGCGACGGGTCGTTGTTCAGCACGCGCGTCAGGTACAGCTGCTTCATCTCCTTCTCGAGCCGGCTGGGGAGGCCGGGGTACATACTGGACCCGCCCGACAGGACGATGTGCTTGTACAGCTCGGAGCGCACATCGACGGCGGCGGCCTGGATGGTCTGGAAGAGCATCTCGGCGACGCCGGGCTGCTCGATGTCGACGAGGTGCGGCTGGAACATGCATTCGGGCGCCTCAAAGCGCTCGGACCCCACGCGGATTGTCCGGCCGTCTGGAAGCTGGAAAGTGAGGCTGCGTGAGACACGAGTAGCAATCAAGACGACGAAGGTCTTACGGTGTAGCTCTCGACTAGCGTTGTCGTTTCCTCGGCTAGCCTCGTATCCATGTCAAGATCGTAACTTGCGGGATGCAATGTCAGTCCTGCACGGAACGACTGTGCGACATTCCTGTCTTACCTCACATAGCAAAGCTTCTCTTTCATTTCGCGGATGGTCTCGAAGTCTGCTGTCCGGTTGAAGGCGTAGCCCCGCATGAGCAGCAGCTTGATCAGGTAGCGCGTCACATCTCGCCCAGCAATATCGAGGCGTCGAGTCAGATGCGGGAGTGCAAAGCCATCGTAGACGGGCACGATGTGCGTCACACCATCGCCGGAATCGACAACAACTCCCGTCGTCAGACCTGAGCATCAGGCGGATGGGGCAGATAGGGCCGACGCACGTTATGAGCCCGGACCACAATGCCGGAGACGAAGACCACTCACCCTGAGCATACAGGGTCAACACCGCCTGGATCGCCACGTACACGCCCTGAAATCCGTATTCCTCGAACATAACCTGGCACATGCGCTGCCTGTTCACGCGCGGGTTCATCGGCGGCTCAGTGAGGAGCACCTTGCGCCCCGCGGGGTCGACGCGGAGCTTCTCGTAGAACGTGTAGTCCCACAGGTGCTTCATGTCCTCCCAGTTGCGCACGATGCCGTGCTCCATGGGCTGCGTGACCTGCAGGTAGTTGCGCAGCTCCGCGGCCTCATCGCCGACCATGATGTCCTTGATGACGGCGTCGCCGACCCGCTCTTCGGCGCGCAGTATCGGACGGCCGATGATAGATGGAAATACTGCAGGATATGGGTGTAAGACTTGCGAAACTGACATCCGGTTATAGGTACCCACCATGCTCGGGGAAGTTAGAACCAGCATATCCGACTTTCACGAACTGCAAGCGGGTTGAGGGCGAAGACTTTCTGATTGAACGACGATATACTTACACCAGTTCCATTGTCAACTACGAGCGGAATGGATGGATCCATGTCGAGCTGATCCCCTGAAGTTAATGTGGTTGCAGGGGTGTGGTAGGCGTTGTTACTGACCGATATCCGCGCGTCCAGAGCTGCAATGCGGTGCCACTAACAGGGTCACTCGGGGTCCTCTCGGCATATTTATTATTTCAATTTTCGGAACACTTCGCTGTTTCTCGAGACGTCAGTCCCGCGATCCTACACTTAAGCAATGACTGACGACTTAAACGTAGGTTCGACGGCAGGTGGAAATCGCCACCTGCAGAATGGGGAGCTTGCTATATCCGAATTCAGAAATGCAAAGTTAATCACAACATTTAGATCAAAAAAATTCATAAGCACTTCATTCATAGAAAAGCTACTCATTATATTCATAAAACTGCTCTAGATACTCATTCATATCAATACCATACCAGTCAGTATCTAAAGGAAGATTACTTCTACGTAAAGTATCTTCAGTAAGAGCATCTAAAATAGCTGAACTCTGAGGTTTTTGAAGTCGAGTTTGATCAAATCTGGATCTAAATGCTAAACCTTTTAGAGTTCGAACACGAGAGATTGCAACAAATGAGAGACCAGAAGAAAATCCTTATCTCCAAGATCAATGACTGCCTTGTCCAAAGTCAATCCTTGACTTTTGTGAATAGTAATAGCCCATGCTAATGTTAGAGGCGTTTGACTCCTAGATAGAGTTCTACCACCTTTTTCCCATTTTGATGTTACAGGAACAATAGGGACACATCTAGGATGAATTTCAGGAATGTTATGGTCAGGACCTATCAGAAGGTAAATTAGCAAACTGATAAATGAATTGAAAATCATAAAACAAACCAGAATATCCATCAAACTTTACCCATACTACTTCAGGCAGATGTGATTGGATATTAGATCCACTGGAGAACCAAATTTTTTCAATGACTCCTTGAGATCCATTGATCAATCCTACAGCAGAGTCAACCTCTAATTGAAGTAAATCAAAATAGCTGAATGACTCACCTTTTGATGTCCAAAGATTTCTAGTTAACATAACTTTAGCACCTTCAGCCAATAGGATCTCAATAGGAAGGCCTTCAGCATCATCTTCACTTCCACGTTTAGCTTCCCTTGAGTTATGTTTTGCTTTACATCGTAAAACTGGCTTTCCCAGATTTAATAAACGAAGTTTGTTTAGATGATTTACTGATGTTTTTTTTGGCAATATGTGTATAACATCATCAAATGTTGATTTTTCTTCTGCAGATAATACATCCCAGAATCGAGATGAAAATAGAGCATAGTCCTCATTTGTATTTGCATATGTTCGTAATCGAAGCAATGCATCTCTAAAAGCAACCTGCTGTGGATCTGTTCCTGCTTGTCTAAAAATTCTTTGTAATGTGACAGATTGGTTGAAAGATTTATAAGCTCTTCGACCTTCTGTGCTCAATGCCAGTCGTCCAACATTTGCCTGATTTTTTGAAAACAGGGTACTGTCACCAACAGGAGGAAGCTGAGCAAAGTCTCCAAACAACAAAGTAGGGAGGCCACCCATTACATGATGAATTTGATCTGGAAATGCTTGACGTAATCTTCTATCTAATTTGCCAAACATGAAAGTTCCAACCATAGATTTTTCATCTATAATAAGCAATTTTGTATGTTTCCATCTAGTCTGGTGTCTGGTGAGAGCAGCCTGACCTAGTTGATCAAATGATGATCCATCCCTTGCAGGAATTGAAGCTCCAAAGTTTAAGGTCCATCCTCGGATCCCAAATGCTAATACACCAGTTGGTGCAAGACGTACAACAGGATCTTTATTTTCCTGGATTTCATCTTGGTACAATTCTCTCATTGCAGTTGAAATTGCCCAAATCAGAAAAGACTTTCCAGTACCTGCTGTCCCATCAATGTTGATCAAAAAAGGTTCTAGTTTTGGGTCATTCTCCTCTAATGTTTTAAGTTTTTTGAAATAAGACATAACTTTAAGAAATATTGCACGTTGTTCGCCTTTAAGATAACACCAGTCAACTTCTGGTAGTTCTTGCATATCATCATTTGGAGACTCTTGAGTGCGTGCAGCTAACCATTCTACACTATTTTTAATTGTATTCTGATTTGGAGGAGAATTGTCAATCCAATCATATGCAAGATCCATGTCACGTGAACCTAAGTGGTCAAGTTCAGCTTCAACTTGTTGATTTGGACGTCGAGCAGCTTCACGCATCCAATCAGCAATTACATTATCAGCATCTTCTTCTTCATTAACAACAGTCTCAGCATCATCATCCTCTTCTTCAATATCTTCATTTTCATCAAGAGCTGGAAGAGTATCATTGTGTATATGACCATGATCAACACATAAGCTTTGATAAGCTGTACTCCAATCAGAAAAGTTTCCTTTTAATGTAGTCTCAGGATCTCCATTGAATGGATGATTTAAAATTAGCCGAGCATAACAGTATTTTTCATACATATCAACATTATCCTGATCAGGCTTGAATCGAGGCCACACATCTACAATAAAAGGCAAAGCACCTCGTGATCCTCTTTTGCTATATTTTCCTTTTGTATTCCAATGTTGTGCAAAATCTAGCAATGTTACATTTTCTAGAACTCCTTTACCCCACTTTTTGTAATGTGATATAAGGTCTAATTTTTCTGTTGTATTTCTTTCAAAATCAATCACTTCAAGACTTTCATTAGGTGCAACACATAATGAACGATATTGACGAGAGCTGCGAATAAGAGGTTTATTAAGCAAAATATGACATGTTTCCTGACTAGAAATATCACGTTCAGATACAAATGTTGATAACATTTTTTGATAAGCAATACCACTTGCATCACTGTCTTTTAAATGATTGATAGCTGATTGTAATACATCATGATATGAAGCTGATGAGGTTTCTGCTTTACTTGCATACTTTGCAACATAAGCAATTACAGCCTCTTTATTAATCACAGGACGAAAATCAATATTTGCTCTCCATCCTAGTATAAATGTAGCATTGTATGGATTTAACAACTCATCATTCCTATGTGAGTGAAACTCAACAAACTTATCACCATCTTCTTTTGCATAAGCACTCTCATCTCTACATGTTTGTGGATATCCAAATCTGCAGAATTTTTCACCAGTACCTTTTTTTTGACGTTCACAATATCCTGGTGTACATCGTGTATGTCTCTGAACACGATTTAACATTTCAGCCAGTTCCTTCTTAGTATCTTGTAGAGTTGCAAACTCTCGTGCAGATGGATGAATAGCAGCTGGTGGACAATTACGATCTGGATGCCATAATGACACATGTTGATCCCAGTAGTCAATAAATTGTTTCAAATGATTTGGGTCTTTTGGATCCATAGTATCAATTGATGGTGCATCAGGTATCCATAAAAATCCATGAATATGGCTATTGCCTCGATGCTGCCATTCATATCGCCACCAGTAATCTACTATCTTGAACTTGGGCTGTAAAAATTCATGAAAGAAGACCTCCCATTTTTTTTGGAAATAAAATCCAGCTATAGCAGGATTGTTATTTAAATCTGCCATTCTACGTCTATATGATGTTGCATCTTCAGCATCTGGTATATGATTAGGCATATGAGAATGTAAATCAGGCCATTGAATATCAGCAGCTGATGCTGTAAAAAATACTGAGGGTGATTGACATGATGGTGATCTTATTTGAGCAGTAAGGTTACGTCGACCTTTTTGCCAGAATGGTCTAGATCCATCTAGTGATTCTCCAGCATGAGAAACACTTGTGCCAAACCTTGGGCCTGATTCTGATTTATAAGTTCTCTTATGTCTTCTCAACTGATAGCTGAGCATCATTTTGCATGATTTCTTACCATACCATCGAGCTGAACTCTTGGCTTTATGCCTCATAATTGTGTTCAATGCCCAATATCGAAATCTTGGATGTTGAGCAAATCGACCTCCTTCAAGTCGAATTAAATGTGCAGCCCAATCTCCATATCCACTTTTATATCTCTTTTTTCTTTGAAATCTCCCTTTCCTGTAGGAAACAGAGTAGGAAATGCATTAATAGCAATTTTTTCATCACCATGCTCATTAATTGGTGTACCACGTATATGAGGCATAGTTAAAATTATTGGATCATCACTATTTGTTGCAGCAGCATGCAACTGTTGAATTACTGTTGATCGTTCAGATGTATTTGGTACAAATCCTCTAGAAAATAATGGTTCATTATTATCACCATTAGCATCAGTATTTGTATTTTCCTCAGGTGGCCCTTGGTCTTGTAAATTATCAGCCATCTCTTGTTGTTCCACATTTCGACATTGCTCATGTACTAAAGCATTTTCTGGTAATTGGCTTAAACGATCATAATCAATAGTTATATGATTGCTTCGAAATGTTGGATGATTGTCTCTCAGATACTCAAGCCATTGCTGGACTGAATGTCTACGGACTCGAAAGCCTAAAATATTTGCTCAGAATCAGCATTAGTACCAGTTCTCCGCATAATAATAATATCACATTCAGCAGGCAATAATGGCAATCTATTATGAAACATACATTATCACATGGAAAATTGCATGTGTGGCCTCGATATTTAGTTTGTCCTCCATGTACTTGCCATAATTGAATCATTGAATGTACAGGAGAGATAAGCATTTCCTCCATTTGTGTTAATGCAGGCAAATTATCTGGTGCACCTGGTCCTGGATACATCTTATTGCTATCATGATATTTGGCAGAGTTACTTTTAGCACGACATTTAGCACAGTGACCATTTTGGACATTCAGATCAAACCATCTTTCATGACAATGAAGACATGTTTCCATTTCAATTTTCATTAGTTTTTCACGGCACTTTTGCAGCAAAGCTCGGTCTTCAGCAGATATGGCCAGATCTGGGGGAAGATTATTTGTATTCTGAGCAGCATCACTGGCATAATTTTGTACAATAGGAGCCTCAGGTGCAGCAGGTGGATTGATCTGCTGATTAAGCTGAATTTCTGCTTGGACATTGCGAGCTCTCTGATTTCTACGTGCTCGAGCTGCACGATCTTTTTCACGACAGCTTTCACATTGTGCCATTTGGCCAAATATAGATATATGAACAAAATGGCTGGCCTTTGTTGTTAAGAACCGTACGTTTCATTTCTTTGTTCTTAACATTACTCCATTCGACATCCCCACCATGGCCCATTCGCCAAGGTCCTCGCCATGCTCCCTTTACTTTATTTATCATCATATCTACATGCATACATGGACTCTATCGCACTGCCTCGATCCCATTTCCGTTTCCATCATGATCGTGGCAGTGTTACCCCACCTATCCGTTTTATCTTTGTTTCATCGCTATCGGCGCAGCCTTGCGCAGCCCTGCACAGTTACTACCGTCTCCTTAGATACGGCTGCGGCTGCGCATCCCTCATGTATATATACCGTAGAGCTGAGTCCTGGCGACTCAGCTTAACCACTTCGCATACTCTATAGGACTTGTCCTGTCAGTTGCCAGTGCTCCCTTGAGCCCCTCGCTGTGTGCTTCCCCTCTCTCAGTCGCTCTCAACTCTCTTAGTCGTTGTTCGCCTCCTGAGCAGGTCAGCACTCTTGTTAGTGTGTAGCCTGAGCCTTGCCCGGTCACTATAGGACACCGGTCCTTAGCACTTGGTTAAGCTCTCCTACCGCTCACCCTACACAACCGGTCCACAGCCTTGACGACAGGCTGCCACCATTCCATTCGTCGTCACCAAGAATCTTCCGTGAAGATCTCCAGGGTCTACTCCGCACACCGGAGCCACCCTCCAACCAAATATCACCATTGCTCCCTCATTCCCCTATATCTTCCCCTCAAAGTACCGGATACCGAGTTATCAGACGAAGAAGGACACATCGTCACTACTTAGAGCAGGAACAAGCAACCCCATACCGGATCTGTAGAACCAAGCCGTGGCCGAGGCTCTACACCTACGACGAAGAAGCAGACCTCCTTTACTACAACAAGGAATTAGCATACCACGACGAAACGGCAAACTCATAAGAGTCGTGAGGAAAGGGAAGAAAGTTAACCCCACCAAGATAACGCTCCAGCAGAAGACTACAGGAGAGCCTACCTAAGGAAGGAGAACAACACAACAGATAATCCAACAAACCGGACGTGTATTCCTCTCCAATCCGACGTTCCCCAGAACTGCATCATCCGTCTACCTCTACGACGATATCTGCAAAATCTACTACCGATTTGACAACGAAACCCGGACCATCCATATCCAGTACGGAACAACTAGGGACGCCTCAATCCAGGAAGAACCGGTCACCCTCACCAGACCCGTCACTCTCTACGACCCCATTCAACCTTTACCCGCACCGATCCTAGGAGCAGTGAAACCCCGGCCGATCAACTTTCGGAAGAAGAGGATACTGGAGAATCTTCCCCCGTCGAACCCACCATCTCCCTACCTCCCCAGCGAGAGTTCGTCTCCCAACCACAGGTACCTGTTTCCCAAGCAATCGATCCTCAAGAGGACTGGTTCCCCTCCGACTCCCACGGAACCGGTAGCATCGGCTTCCAACCAATTCTCAACAAGGAACCAGTCGCAGAATCAATCCAGCCAGAAGGATCAGACGATAGACCCACCCAGCAGGAACCTGTCACCCCAGCCAAAGAACCCACAGCCGAAAACGAGGACAGCGACGAAGACGACGATATGGCTAAGGTGCTGACATTAATAAACCGACGCCTTTCACGGGTGTTAGAAGCAAACTCAAAGAGTTCATCAACCAGTGTAAACTCCACTTCAGGATCAAGGCCGATCATTTCACCACCGATGAGTCTAAGATCTGGTTCGCCCTCACCTACATCCAAGGTGGAACGGCCGGACCATGGGCGGCACAGTACTATGAAAAGCTCGAAGAATCAGCCAAAGGGACCGAGGGATTCACCCTTACCTGGGCAAAGTTTGAGGAGGACCTTAAGAAGAAATTCGGAGAGCTCCATGCCGCAGAGTCAGCCCTTATGGACATCCAGCGACTTAGACAGGGCAATGGAAGCATCGACGAGTACAACACCGCTTTTAACACGTTGGCCGACCTCTCCGGCCTCAATCCGGTGGGACTCATCAGCGCGTATAGGAAGGGCCTCAACCGAGAGATATCACAGCGACTGAGCATAGCGGAGAACCCCCCTCGACCTTGGAGGACTGGCAGGACCGTGCCTCCAAGCTCGAGATGAATATACGCGGAACCCAGATTGATCAGGGGCAAAACCGCGGAAGGGAGAAAGCCCTCTATCCTAACCAGTTGTTGGAAACACTTTCCAAAGACCCCCGCCGCCGCACAGACATAGACTCTGCCAAAATCTTGGTCGGCGCCTTCCAGCGCCGCCCCAGATTCCAAGGACCTCGCTTGTCCCCAGAAGAACGCGAACGCCGTCGTGTTAACAATCTCTGTTACAAATGTGGAGGAGCAGGACACATTGCAACGTTCTGCCGTAATCAGAACAAGCAGACACCCTCCACCAACACCACCGCTGGAGGATCCTTCAGAACTAGGAACACAGAGACCCAGCAGCAGAACCCCAGTCCACTCCATACAATGGCCAGGGCCTTACAGACGATGAGCGATGCGGAGAAAGAAGAAGCCCGTAACCTCATACAAGCTGCCCTCAGTATAGAAGAGCCTGAAGAAGAGGAGGGTTTTTAGAGCGTCCTCATGTCGCGACGTCATGGAGGACGAAAGGTTTGCAACTCGCTTCCCCAAACAAGTTTGATGTGCTTTCGATGCCAGATGATATTCCAAAGGACATTTACCTACCAAATTGGCCGGCCAATTTATATATCTCATCTCTGAAATACAATGGTTCACCATCTATTCGCATCGTCATCACCATCTTAGGGAAACACCAAAACGTCGCAGTAAAAGGACTGGTGGACAGCGGAGCCACAGGAATCCTTATCAATTGGAGGATCGTTAAACAATACGGAATTCGGACGGTCCCACTGGAAACACCAATACCCGTCAAAAACGTGGATGACTCAGAAAATGCCCTAGGACAGATCACCCATTACTGCGTATTGCGCATAAGGATCAAAGGGCCCAATGGAGCAGCTCATGAAGAGCGATCCCGGTTTTACATTACAGACCTAGGACAGGATGACATTGTCCTTGGAACGGACTGGCTCAGAGAACACAACCCCAGCATTAACTGGGAACAAGACCAGCTTGTATTGGAACGATGTCAGAACAAATGTAACCTAACCAATGGACCCGTCCAAGTGAGTAACATCGACACACTACCGCTCGCTCAACGAGAGATTTGGAAAACAATTAAGAAGATGGCCCGCCTGCTCTCTCGCCCAACCCACAGACGCAATCCCCAGCGAGCAGGAAACATACACACTCGCGCTCTCCAACATCCGACACTCGTCTTGATCTCTTCTGTGGGAGAACCACTACGTCCTCCTCATCAGAATCCTCCCACAGCTCATCAATCTCCTCATCATCCTCTAAGTCCTCCAAATCACTCAGTGCCCTAAATCCTCCGAACCCACTGTTGCCCCAGCACGAGACTCGCGAGCAAGTCAGTGTGGGAGTACCACTGACGCCAGATGGATTGCCCATATGACCGAAAAGGATAGGGATCGTCCCCATCAGCCACTAGGCGACTCAAATCTACCCCCTGAAAGAAGGGAGGCACGCTGGAGGCCACTTTACACCGGACCCCATCCCGAACCCCCAGTCGCCAGCCGTGAATCCAGTCACAATAGCGAGCCCATAGGACCTCGTCCGTGGCAATCCAATCATCCCTTGTCGCTTCCAAACGAAGGGATGCAGCTAAAGCGGTCATTAGGCAAGAAGTCGCCGAAGACATGTAACTCTTACCAAGAAAAAGGTCACGCTCGCGGGGACCCGCAATATCAGAAAAAGGTATCGGAAGCGTCGACCTGCGGCGAGCATTGTGACTCAAAACAACCGGCGATACCGCAAGACGGCGAGGGGATAAACGAAGAGGACGAGAAAAAGGAGTATAGCTGGGGAAGCTACCAAACTCCCAACCAGGAAAAAGAGGAGGGGAGGGACGAAGTACCGCAGCAACATGAATATAACGGAGAAGATCTGCAGCAGGCGCAGGTTGGGAACTCGCAGAGGATTGCATGGGTCACTACAGCAGCAAGGACTCAACGACATGGCCGTCTTATACCAGCCAGAAAAATCCGACGAACACGGATTCGTAACGCTGCACGGACGCCACCATCTTTGAAACCCTGTTTCACGGAAAATTTCGATGAACCTGCAGTGCAAATACCGAAAGAATGGATCGCCGAAGCACTCGGGGTTACGACGACAGATGAAGACTATGATCAGATTCTTGATCCACAAATCCCCGATGATGTTGTCTTCCGCATACGTCGCACAGCCATGAATGCACAGGAACTTGCGGCAGCTTTTGCCAACAAACAAAAAACTCGCACCCTCGATCAGATGATCCCAGCACAATACAGGGAGTTCCGTGACGTGTTTGAAGAAAAGGCCTCCGAAAGGCTACCAATTAGGCGACCCTGGGACCATGCCATTGATCTTAAACCTGATGTGGAACCCCACTCTGCAAAAGCCTATCCAATGGCCCCCATGAACTTAAGGAACTAGACAAATTCATCGACGAAAATCTGAGAAAAGGCTACATTCGAGAATCCAAATCACCCTGGGCAGCCCCATTCTTCTTCATATCTAAAAAGGATGGCAAATTGAGACCGGTCCAAGATTACAGGGAGCTCAATAAGCGCACAATCCGGAATGAGTACCCCTACCCTTGATCGGAGAACTGGTCGACAAACTGAAAGGCGCCAAAATCTTCTCGAAGTTCGACCTTAGATGGGGATACAATAACGTCCGCATCAAAGAAGGTGACGAACATAAGGCGGCATTCCGCTGTAATCGGGGATTATTCGAACCCACAGTCATGTTCTTCGGACTCACCAATTCCCCGGCAACCTTCCAGGCAATGATGAATGCTCTGTTCAAAGACCTCATAGATGGGGGCAAAGTCGTCATCTATATGGACGACATTTTGGTTTTCACAGAAACATTGGAGAACACCGCGGAATTGTTAGACAAGTCCTAACACGACTTAGAGATAATGACCTATTCCTCAAACCGGAAAAGTGCACCTTCGAGAAGGCCGAAGTCGAATATCTTGGCCTGATTGTGTCTCACAACCAGCTCCACATGGACCCTGTTAAAGTCGACGGAGTTATTCAGTGGCCGGAACCCCAAACGGTCAAGCAAACACAGAAGTTCTTAGGCTTTGGAAATTTCTACCGCCGATTTATCAAAGACTACTCCAAGATCGCCAAACCACTGTTTGAATTGACCAAGAAAAACCACATGTGGCAATGGACCCAAAGGGCAGCAGACGCCTTTAGTGCACTAAAACATGCATTCACGACGTCCCCAGTACTTGCCATGCCAGACTATGACAAACCATTCAGGGTCGAGTGCGACGCATCGGACTTTGCCACAGGAGCGATACTATCACAACAAAGCACGGATAACCAGTGGCACCCCATTGCATATTACAGCAAATCCCTCAGCGATGCGGAACGCAACTACGACATCTACGATAAGGAACTTCTTGCCATAATCCGCGCCCTCGAAACCTGGCGTCATTACCTTGAAGGACACCCCCATCCAGTAGAAATCTGGACAGATCACAAAAACCTGGAATATTTCCGCACAGCACGGAAACTTAACCGCCGACAAGCCAGATGGAGCCTATTTCTCACCAGATTCGACTTCTCCATCATTCACAAACCAGGCTCGGCAATAAGTCCGACGGTCTGTCCAGGCGTCCAGACCATAAAGAGGGGGTGGAAAACGACAATTCGATCGAGTCTTATTGGAACCGCAATTTTTCCAAATCCGAGCCACAGGAAGAGGAAGTGTGACCAGTTTAGGAGACAAAACCCTTCTAAAACGCATCCGAGAATGCACAGAGCACGACGAGGTCGTAACTACAGCAATGGAAACAATCCTAAACGCAGGACCTAGAGCGATTGCAAAAGGGTTACAGGAATGGAATTTGGAAGATGGACTAATCCTATACAGAGGAAAAGTCTACATCCCAAAACCTCGAGCTACGTCGCGAAATTGTGAAACTACACCACGATTCACTAGCGCAGGACATCCAGGACGATGGAAGACTTATGAATTGGTCCAGCGCAACTACTGGTGGCCAGGGATGACTAATTTTGTCAGAAACTACGTAATGGGATGTGCCATTTGTCAATCCACCAAAAACGACACACACCCCACTTATGTTCCAGTACAACCGACAGAAGCGCCATCACAGCCATGGGAATACTCCACCACGGACTTCGTCACAGACCTACCAGAAGTCCAGCAGTACGACTCCATCAACGTGGTGGTAGACCAATTCTCCAAGGCCATTGTCATATCACCCTGCCGGAAAGAAATCGACGCAGACGGAACCGCCAAACTGTTCATGGACAATGTTTGGAAACGATTTGGACTTCCGGAAAAAATGATCTCCGACCGAGGACCACAGTTTGCATCCAAAGTCCTCCAAAGCATTTACAAAGGATTGGGAATTCGATCGGCACTCAGCACTGCTTATCACCCTCAAACGGATGGAAGCACAGAGCGCGTCAATCAAGAAATCGAGCAATATCTCCGAGCCTTCTGTAATTCCCACATGGACAACTGGGTAGACCTTCTTCCTTTTGCCGAGTTCGCACACAACATCAAAGTTCATTCGGCTACCCGGAAATCACCGTTCGAATTACTCCACGGATTCCAGCCTCGCTTCCAACCCAGGATCCACATGAATGCCGCTGTTCCCACAGCTGAACAACGGCTGATAACCATGCAAAAGACCCGAGAAGAAGCCAAGGCGAGTCAGACTATCGCTAAAGAGGATATGCGAAGACAGGAGGACAAGTACGGGAAAGCAGAGCCCATGTTCAGGATAGGGAGCAAAGTCTGGTTAGATGGGAAAAATCTCAAACTCCAATATCCTAAAGCCAAGTTTGGACTCAGACGGCAAGGACCCTTCGAAGTAACCCAAGCCATAGGACCGGTCAATTACAGACTAAAGCTCCCAAGGACTTGGAAAATCCACCCTGTCTTCCACGCGGGACTTCTCACGCCATACCAAGAAACCCCTGAGCACGGCCCCAACTACACTCCGCCACCACCGGAGGTTATAGACGGGGAACAGGAGTGGGAGGTGGAGAGCGTTGTCAAATCCCGAGTTTTCGGAAAAAACCGACGGCTACAATACCTCATCAAATGGAAAGGATTTCCCGACGCCGACATGACTTGGGAACCGGCAAGCAATGTCCGCCATGCCAAGGAAAAGATTGCCGAGTACCATCGGAAACACCCAGGGGCTCCAAGGCCGATCAGAAGCTTAGGAATTGATCCTGGAATATTTCAGCGATCCCTGCGAGAACCAGCCACGGCAAGTCTATAAAAGACCACACCTCAATCCTTTCCAGATCAGCATTCCAAACTGGATCCTGCTACTGCTACACTCCTCGCTCTCAACTTTCTCATCAACCTTTTCACCCTTGCCCTCGTCTTCCTCCTCTATTCTAAAAAATGTCTGCCCACATCAACAACATCCTCTCCGCCGCTGGCCTTGCCCCTCGCTCCGCCCCCAGTCTTCACTCGTCCACCACCGCCGCCTCCACGGACTCCCTCCCCGACCTCATCTCGCTTTCCTCCCCTGAACCCTCCGCTCCTGCCAGTCCCCAGGCGTCATCACCCACTACGGGTGAGGCCACCGAGTCCACGTCCCTTTCCTGGGGCGACTCAGAATGGAACACGGAGGAACGGTGGAGGGGCCTCGAGCCTATCCTCGTCACCACCGTCACCACCGTCGCCAGAGATCCCTCCCCAGTTCCGGTTCCGGAACCTGCCACCCCCGAGACCGCTTCCAACATCCCCGCCCCCGCCCCCGCCCGACGCGCCAAGAAGCCCTTCTGTTGGAAGTGTCACCGTCCGGGGCACGTGAAGAAGGACTGTCAAGGGCGCCGCCGCTTCAAGGGGCAGACGGCTCATCGGTCGGGAGGACCACCGCCGCCCTCATCCAGGACGGCGACTGACAATTGGGCCGGCAATTCTGCTGGCTGGGACACCCACCACGAGGCGTGGGACAGGGTCGACGCGGTCGACCAACGCCTCGACCCCACCGCCACCGCCTTCCGGGAATACCGGGAGTTCCTCCGCGGCCGCCTCCGTGACACCGAGGCGGCTATCGACAAGTTGAAGGAGCGTCGGATGTACTGGTCCGACAAGCTGTGGGAGGTGGAGTGGAGTGACCCGCCACGCCCTTCACTGGAGAAGGTGCGCCGCCACAGGGCGAGTTGGGAGGACGAGGAGGAAGAACCTCCCCACCCAAGCTGGGGCTTTTGAGGACACGTCGGGTCGACATGTCATAGAAAGGGGGTGGTGTTAAGAACCGTACGTTTCATTTCTTTGTTCTTAACATTACTCCATTCGACATCCCCACCATGGCCCATTCGCCAAGGTCCTCGCCATGCTCCCTTTACTTTATTTATCATCATATCTACATGCATACATGGACTCTATCGCACTGCCTCGATCCCATTTCCGTTTCCATCATGATCGTGGCAGTGTTACCCCACCTATCCGTTTTATCTTTGTTTCATCGCTATCGGCGCAGCCTTGCGCAGCCCTGCACAGTTACTACCGTCTCCTTAGATACGGCTGCGGCTGCGCATCCCTCATGTATATATACCGTAGAGCTGAGTCCTGGCGACTCAGCTTAACCACTTCGCATACTCTATAGGACTTGTCCTGTCAGTTGCCAGTGCTCCCTTGAGCCCCTCCTGTGTGCTTCCCCTCTCTCAGTCGCTCTCAACTCTCTTAGTCGTTGTTCGCCTCCTGAGCAGGTCAGCACTCTTGTTAGTGTGTAGCCTGAGCCCTTGCCCGGTCACTATAGGACACCGGTCCTTAGCATTTGTACACCATAGTCTCTCGGGATTTGTAGGATGTGGCTGACGAGCATGTGTGCCTCGAATTCTATGACCAGCAGGAGGAGATGTTCGAGCACCACCAACACGACGTGCAGGACTATGATTATGAAGTAGAAGATTATTATGATCAGGTGATGCAGTGTTATTAGAAGGTCCTTGTATAACAGCATCATTGTTATGCATTTCCTGAGCATCATTTAACTGTGGCTGATCCCCAGTAACAAAAACATCATCTGTGATATCTCTAGCAGCATTGAGATTCTGTGTCTGAGCACCAGTAGCATTTAAATTTTGAGCATCTGCTGCATTTGCATCATCAAAAAGTCTCATTGGTGCAATATCATCATAGTCATCATCATCAATCATCATAGCATCCAAGTTGCCAAGATCAGAAGCACCCAGAGCATCATCAATGTCGCCAAGATTAGAACCATTCTGAGCACCTTCAGGAGATGAGAAAAGACCATGATATCTGCGAACTCGTTTCTCAGATATTTCACGAGTTGCTGGCGTACCAGGTGTTCTCTGAGAATGAAGACGTCTGCTTCCAGGAGCAGATGTATTGGATCCTATCTCTAAAGTTAAATATCATTATAGCTTAAATTTAATGTACTCACCAAAATTTTCATTTGGCCATGGAGGAGTGATAGGATTACCGGCCAAAAGATTTTCAGCATGTCTATAATCTAATTTTACAATATGATTGTCTTGAATAGAAACAAAATGTAATATAATGACATACCACGAGTTGGTCCAATTATCTGTGTAAGTCTCTGACGGTAGTGTGGTGGAGTCATAGGGATTCGCGAAGGACCAGCACCTTCGGTCTGTGATGAACCTGCCCTAGGCACAATCGGAAATCGAGGCAATGGTGTTAGAGATGGATCAGGAGAAGGGTCCGGTTGAGAGGATGAAGCAGAGATGGGAGCAGATCCTTCATATCCATACAATTGAGCAAGCTCATTAGGCAGCATTCGCCTCTTCTCATTATGACGTGCAGCTTTTTCAGCTAACAAAGTGGGATCTGTCGTTGGCATTGAGTCTAGCAAGATTTAAGTACTGATTTATCACAACAAACAGTTTATACATACCTGAGATGAGCAAGAGCAAAGGGAGGCAGTGAGGGAAGAAAGAGAGGCTCGAGTGCAAAGCTGCCCTTCGAGCCCGGTCGGCTGCCATGAGGAAGCCGCAAGGCGTCGGAAGATCCCGGGCCGGGCGACGCGTCAGCGCGCGCTCGCACTGGCGCGCACTGGCACAGCTGCGCTGCGCTGCGCGCAGGTTCCCACGGGGTGACCGCTTAGCTGGTAGGCGCGCACCAGCGTGCTTAGTCACCTACGTCCTGGGCCCCCGCTAGTCCTAGTCTGCATCGAGTCGCGGCGACCTTGGAGGGTTGCGACATATCTTAGTCACATGATCGTGTAACATCTGTAAACAAACGCGACGCGTCCTTTACGACGTGTTGATTGCGAGTACAAGCGGCGTGAAAGGCGATGTTTACACCTGGGCAGCCCTCTAGGCAGCCCGAAAACTTAATTCTCACTATTCCGCGCTTTTATTCCGATGATGGCCGCTGTCGCATCCGGCAACATCTCCGCACAGTCCTTCCGTTCGACCCGCACGACTTCCAACTTGACGGCGTGTGCAAGGCGCTCGACGGCATCGATTTCATCGGTGTTACTGCCACAGGGGACGGCAAGACAGGCTACTTCTATATGTACATCATGGCAGCAATTTTCCTTTCCAAGAACCCATCTCTTTGCCCACCTGGAGTCTATTTTCCGAAGGATCCTGCAATAGTAGTGATCTGCCCAACCAATAGCATCGAGGAGCAGATGGTAAGCAATTCCAGACTGTACCTATCAAATCTAGGGATGGACACGAGTGCACTCGCGGGTGATCCGGATCCGAACCCACGGGTATTTGACCCAGCGCAAGGGCTGACCTGGATTCGCACGGGTTTCAGCCACCGGGTCATCCGGAGCTGCGGGTCGGGTACCCGTGAAATAGCGAGTCACTCGCAGGTCTCAGTTTTTCACAGACTGTATTCACAGATTCTAAAACATTCACTGTATAATTATGTACTTATATACCATGCCTGCCTGCTATTGCCCACGCCGCTATGCACCATCAGAGGCGGCCGAGGAGATGATGTCTGTGTCGAGAACATTGAGTCTTCGCAAGTCTTGATGAGCTCGCTCTTGATCTTCTCCCGGTAGCCCTTTGACTCCTCCTTCTGATCGATCAACGACACGACCCTCCATTGCACATGGCGGGTGCTAATGTCATTTTTGTAGTGAGCACTTGGTCGGGCGGGGCAACGCGCTTCGTGTTCTCGAGAATCTGTGGAGATGGCATGTGTCGTCAGACCACTGCATATGTAGATTACACAGATAACGCACCTTTCGTAGTGTTAAGCCTGCTCAGCGAGGCAGAATCTTCGCAGGACTCAGGCGTGCCGGACCGTGGCCCGTTGCTGTAGCAAATGAGGCTTGACGATGCATCGTTATTAACGATACGCCGGATCTTCTACATGCTCTTGGGGCTGTGTTAATGAGGTAGAAGCCTTGCGCGTGTAAGCGCAGGTCATAGGACATGAGAGAGCGTCGGGGCACGGTCGACGGGCACTCGAGATATTGTCGAGCACGCAGATAGCACGCGTGGCATGCGAATGAAGTGTTGAGGGGGGAAGGTAGGGCACAATGGACTGTCGATGAGGATTGAAACATAGTGGATTGAAACATAGTCTCGCTCGATAACGAACGAGACGTTACTGAGCGAGACTGGAGATTAGTTCATAATGACAAAGATGAAGAATTCTTTCCACTCACCCTAGCCCCTCCGTCCTTTGAGCTGAGCAGAGACGACGACAAAAGAAAGGGAGACGCCGTGTGTGGAGGATTGACAAAGAGGGAGGGAGTGGAGGATAGACTAAGACGGAGACTTGAAGAGTGAGCATCTCATGTTCAGCTTTAGCCACCGTGCGAGTCTACGATTTTCGGGACACCACAAATCAAATCAAATCAAATCAAATCGCGGTAAATCCAAAAAAAAGCGCAGCATATGTTATAACTATCTCAAGTACAATGAATGAACTACGGAATGAGTTACTGTAAGATGTGTTTGCGGACAGCTAAGTTAAGTTAGTGAAGTCTATCTCACCCAGCCCTCCCGCGAAACGCGCGGCATTACCCGGGCTAAACTGCCACCTTTGCCAGCCCTTTGCCTGCCTGCTTCTCGCCATCGCGTCTCACAACTCACCACAGCGACCACACCCTCCCATCTGCTTCTCTTTTCATGTTCTCTTCAACTTGACGGCCAGGAGAGCTTTGTAGGTGCGGGAGGGGCTTAAGGTGAGTCTGAATAGCTTTATTGTATTGTATTGTACTAATTTTGCGAGTCTCGCTCATTTTCGAGCGAAACTCGCTTTTTTCGATGTCAATTCACTCTGCCCTGCCCTCGACACTTTCCTCGACTTTCGCACACCATGCGCGCTTCTCCCTGTCAACCGCGCGCTCGACTAGAAGCGTCAACTTTGCCGCCGCGCTATGAAGGTTATCCGCACGTGTGATAGAGTGCACAGCGATCTGAGTCCCGAACCACCTCAATGGCCACGGTTTGCTAGCTACTTCTCAAATCGACGGCAGGGAGGGCTTTACAGAGGCTTCTTATGGGGCTCAAGGTGAGTGCACAAGCTTTTCGTTTCATTGTAAGTATACTAATCTCGCGAGTCTGGCTCGAAATCGAGCGAGACTCGTTTTTCAGTATTCCTCAACACATCGCCGCACCCTCCGCCTCTTGCGCTGCCCACCCACCCACACGCAGGGCCATGCTCGCTAGTGTCTAGCCCCGCCACACGATCTCAGCACGCTCGTACTCACACACAGTCCTGCATACTCGCACGTGTGTGTGCTGTGTGTACGTCCATGTCTCATCTCCTTGCAGGCATCATCGAGGACGACTGGAGGCGAGACACGAGGGTGCAGACTACCCACCCTGCTCACTTCCCCCGCGCGTCAACATGCCTCCGTCGACGCGACGCAAGAGCACTCCAAATCCCGCCCATACCCCCACCAGCGCAGAGTCGCCTACGCATGGCTTTGCGTACCGTCGCACACTCAGAACAGCGCGCGCCAGGCGCCTGTCCGGCACCGCCAGCATGCGCGCGTGCACGCATCGCCAGCTGTGTGCCCCGGCCCCCAGCACATGCATGCCACGTACAGTGCGTGCACGCCCTACGCTTGTTTGCGTACGATCCTCACTGCACCCATACTGGTTATGCATGGCCATTGCAGTCTACGTGGACGATGCCAAGTGAGCACAAGCAGAGAGCATGGTGCATACACCTAGTTGTTTAAGTAGAATATATATCTTGTATCTGTAATCTATAATAAATCACGTAGCTCTTCATGAAATAAAATCTGGCTTGAAGATCACTAAGTTTACGGGTCACTTGCGGTTCACTCGCGGGTAAATGAATTTTTATGAGACCTTCACCTGGATCCGGACAGGTCTCAGCCACCGGGTGATCCGGATCTGCAGGTCCCTGACCTGCGGGTAAATTTCGCGGGTATACCTGTGCTGACCCACGGGTGACTCTGACTCGTGTCCATCCCTAATCAAATCTACTGACTCACATTGATGCATAGAGGAAAAATTCAACCAAAGATAACACGTTACGCGAAATGCGAGTGATATCGTGGCACAATAGATGATTGTCTTGCGGGAACTCTTCAAGATCCACAGTAATGCGGGAAAGCTGCAGCCATTGATACCTGTCCCAAGATCTCGGAGGAGAAGCTGAAGCTCTGGGCGGAAATTCGACCGACGTATGCAATGAAATCGGCCATCCCGCATGCCTAACATCGAGCGTACTGTGTCCAGAGCAGTTCCAACGGCCATCGTCGCCGTGACGCCAATCGCAACGACACGGTCCGGAAAGCGCACGCGCATGAACCCGACTTGCTCATACGCCTTGCGGAAGAGTGCTTCCCACGCGGGAAGCAGGTGAATCTCATCGGCGCCGAGTGCAATAACACGGCTCCAAAAGGTCTTGTTGTCCAGAAGCCTTTGAAAGCCGGCACCCGTAAGCTGTTCAGTGGACAGCATAATCATCGAGGCTTCTTCAGTCATGCTTGCCCACAGATCTATACCCTTCCTTCGGTGTTCATGAAGGGTGTTGTATTATAGCCACGGCATTCAGGCCCAACTTCTTCATC